>JANIWM010000022.1:0-134241 GCA_030555655.1 Starmerella floris
CCGTCGCCTCATCGGGTTTTTTCTCATGACGAGACTTGTGGTCTTTGTGGTGCTTTGGGCGCGGGGCGCCAGGCGGGCCGCCAGCGGCCGCGCAGCGCCGGACCGCAGCGGGGCGTTCCTCAGAAACCGGGCAAGCATTGGAAACAAGTGGGTGCTGAGCGATAGGAGGTTTGTTGGGTTGATTCCGGGCGGTGGTGATTTGCCAGTGTTGGGCGTATCGCGTTGCCGCCGGCCGGGTCCGCCGTCTATGTCGTAACACAAACAACCACTGCTGATATCCGGTCGCAAAAGTAAGAATAGAAGGTGGTCTTGCAATCGATGCCGTCAATTGCTGCGATTTTGGCACCCGCAGTCCCTAGTCTTTTATGAACGCTCTCCTGCCGGGCCAGCCCAAGTGGGTCGTGAAATATTCCACCCGGCTCGGCCCTCGCCCTATCCCACCTCCACCATAGCCATTGTAGGCCCTGCCTTAACAAGCGCCAGAACCACCGTAAACAACCCAGGGACATGGCGCTCGTGGCGTATACAGACCCGCAGGGGGTGTTCGGAAAGCACGAGGGCATCGTGCTCCAGCACCTGAAGCGGCTGCGAAACCTACACTGGCGGCCGCTCAGCCCGCTGGCCGGGGACATCGACCCCAACGCCAAGCCGGCCGGGGCGGGCGGCATCGCCGCGCAGACCCCCGTGCTGGACACCACGATCCGCACCATTGCCGAGCTCGATCTGCGGCTGGCCCCGGAGACCGGCGACCGGCCGCGCCAGCACCAGATCCCGGGGCTCAACACGCCGCCGCTGGTCCAGATCCTGGTCATCGAGACATCGCCCGTGGAGATCTACCGCGAAAAACTGCGCCAGATCGGCAAGGAATGGCTCAGCCGCCAGGTCAACGTGCGCGACGCCACGGGCTACGTCGTGGTCCACGCCGTGTCGCCCCAGGACTCGCCCAAGCTAGCCAAGGCCATCTGGACCCGGCTCACCAACGAGTTCTCCGCGACGAACTGCGTGCAGGTCACCGTGGCGGACCCGTCGGCCCACGCCGGCTGGTCCAGCCTGCAGCACCTGGTGGCCGAGCAGCTGCTGACCGCGTTCGGCCTGCGCATCCAAACGCTGCAGGCAGAGATCCGCAAGCTGCGGGCGACCCAGGACATGCCCGGCTGGAACTTCGGCACATTTTTCGCCGTGCACGAGAGCCTGGCATCGGCCTACGCCTCGCTCAGCCTGGTCGACGACGCGTTCCGCGTCTACCAGTACCTAGAGGCGGTGGTCGCCGCCAAGCCCCGGGAGATCTGGGCACCGGAGCCCCGCTTGGTGGACGCCAGCACGGGGCTCGGCGACGACAGCTACCCCACCAACACCCGCCAGCGCAACGCGCTCGTCGACCTGGTGTTGTCGCAAAAGGGAAGCTACTTCGACGTGCAGCACAGCCTTCTCACCAAACAGGTCGACCTGCTCATGCGCATGGCCGGGAACCAGAGCCCGCACAGCGACTCGCTGGCCGATTCGTACGTGCTGGAAAGCGTCAAGCTGGTGACCGCCCGCCTGCCGCTGCTGCAGGACCTGCTCAACCGGTCCCTGGGCAAGGCCAAGGCGTTGGTGTGGCTGCTGCTGGCCATCCGCCGCTTCTTCGCCCGCGTGGCCGAGATCGGCTCGCCGCGCATCGCCAGCGGCAAGGGCGATCTTGTGCTCATCGAAAGAGACTACTTGCAGGGCCTGGCCGCCGTCAGGGGCTGGCACATCCCGGGGGTCTTCAACGACATCTCCCTCCAAGACGACCCGGCGAGCCCCGAGGAGGCAGAAAAGCAAGAGCTCGACAAAATCAGCGGTCTGGAGTCCGAGAACGAGTTCCAGGCCGCGTTTTTCCGGCTAACCAACACGGCGTTGGAATATTACGGCAACGCCGGGCTGCACCGAGCGGTGATGCGGCTGATTTCCCAGCAGCTGCTGATCCGGTTTCATGGACACCAGTTCGAGGAGTGCTGGGCCATCTACGAAAAGCACCCACAGATCCTGTCGGGACAGTTGACGCCGAGCACCACCGTGTTTGAGGCGGTGCTTGCCTGCGCCCGCGAGCTCAAGCTTCACGATAAAACCCTGGAACTGTCGTGGAAGGTGCTTGATCTACCACACCCGCCGTTAAAATTGGTGCAGTGCGCCGTGGCTGAGATCGAAAAATCGCCCGGCAGCGGCCCGGCCAGTCACGTCGCCGCCCCCACCAAAAAACCGCTGAAGAACTGGTTCGTTCCCCATCTCGTTCCCTACCTGCGCGCTGACGACCGCGGCTACTACTTGGAGTTGCGGCTGGTGCCAAAACGCCCACGGTTCCCCTTCCTGAAATTCAGTACCGTGACCATAACCGCCGGCTCCACCGATGCCGTGTTGGGATCCAAAAGCGAAGTTTGCTTCGAGACCAGCGATGATCCCGAATCGGTGGATGAAGCGGGCTCGCGACTTTACAAACTCTATACGCCACGGTTTATCGAGGGCGTGCTCGAGATACGCCGCCTCGATCTAGTGTATCGGGAAAGTACCGAGTTCGAACATACTTTCGACGCCGTCTCCGTAGCTATGCGCCCGCTGGCCTCCAGTTTCAATGCGCAAATCACGCTGGCCAAGTATCACAGCATGCGCAAACGCAACATCGAGCTCAAGCTGCGCAGCCCGCTGGCGGTGAAGCACGCCAAGGTCAGTTTGCAACCGGTGGACCCGCAGCTGCAGCTGCTCATGGACAAAGTCACTGGCGCCGATCCGTCCAGTTTGACTAATTTCACCTCGGCAACCATCACTATCCCCGTGCTGGTGGATTTCGACTACCCCGTGCTTCGCCTCAAGGTGGTTGTCGATTACGACACTGGCGACCGCACGTCCAAGTACGAGTTCTACGAGCAACTCAATTTCGCATTGGCTGTCAGCGTCGACTTCCAGGAATCTTTCCGACAGCCGCCGCGAATCCTCACTCAGTTCCTGGTGAAACCTTTCAACCAGGTTCCCACCGTGTTTTTGGCCGCTGACCTCCAGGAATCGAGCTCCTATTCCGTGGAGAAGCTCGACAGCCCGCACTACCGCCGCGAGATGGTCGCTTATAACAATGCGCCAATCTCCTACGTGTTCAGCATCTCCAAGACCACTGAGCCCTCCACTAACAAGTCTCGAAGTCTGAACCGTGCCATGCAGTTTTCGTTGCAGTATCGGTCGATTCTGTGGGAATGTCAGCATATCCTCTACGAAAACTGCGTCATGAAACTGGACGGTCTGAACTGTTACGCACCGACCCTGAGCCACATTCTCGAACAGATCGGGCCCCATATAGATCTGGCTGAGTACGTGTGCTCCCATAGCATCAGGTTTGGTGATCCAGTGGCCGTCCGAGCCGTGGTGCATGACGCATTCCAATACATGGATCCCAAGCACGGCGATGCGCTCGCGGATATAATAATCGGAGCCGCTGCTGACACGACCACGCCGGATGCGCGACGGCATTGGGACTTCAGTAGCCTCAACTCCACCATGGTGCTTGACGTTCCCGATCCGGACGCCGAGGTCGTTCACTACCTGTCCCTCCAGGTCGACGACAACCGCGCCGGCGTCGTCGGCAAAGATAGATCCAATCAGTATGCCGTAGGGGAAGCCATAAGCGCCACCATTACCATCGAGAGCATCACTTTCCGCTCGCCGGAGTCGCTGGCTTCCCACGAGTTCCAGTACGAATTCGACCGGCTCTCTGATGGCTGGTCCTACACGGGAAGGGTCAAGGGCCAGTTCCGGGGCGGCACAAAGGTGTGCGAGCAGCTGAGTTTGGTGCCTAATCGCAGTGGAGAGTTATTCTTACCCAACATCATCGTGAAAGAAGTGAATCCTCAGGAAGAGATTCCCATCAATGAGCTGCATATTGGCGACCGTCGCGGCTCGGCATTTTCGGACTCAATTGCAGAAACGGAAGTTACCAGCGATCAAGTGGTGGTTTCGGAGCACGCAAATACCCGCCTACTGATTGTGCCGGACGTTAACATGCTCGCCATCACTTTCTAGTGTAAATAGAACACCGACAGACCTGTCCATTACGTATGTATATTGCATACTTCTGTAATTTTAGATGCGGCCGAGCCAGAGCGGGCGTATTGCTGTTTACTCTAGCTTCACTACAGAGTGGTGCCACCTCATTAGATTACCGCCTCCGTTGAGCTGAAAGGAAGCTATGGGCTATGTACATGGGATTTACTGGGGCAAGGTCAGGGCGTCCCTGAGTCCCTGGGCCGAGGGTTCTGCCGCGGTAGCGTGGACCTCGAAGCCATTTTCGGTGAGGAATTCGCGAGTGGTAGGCCCAATAGCGGCAATACGCACCCGTCTCTCGCCATTTTTGAGAAATTTTAGCACCTGATGGGTGTGGCTCGGCGAGAAAAACACGATCCAGTCGTTGTCTTGAACCTGCCGGGCCAATGCATCTTCGATATTAGGGTGGGCCACCGTCCGATAAACGATTATGGTGGTCACGCTGTGGCCGGCCTGCTCCAGCTTATCCGGCAGTTGGCGGCGGTGGATTTCTCCAGCCACAAACAGAAACCGAGACCGCGCGGCAATTGAGTCACTGTTCACCATCTGGGTGGCCAGCGCCATGCCGTTGCCGGTGTCCCCTCCGTTGACCGTGGAGAATTGCAGTTTCTCCAGCCGTTGTGCCGTGGTGGGCCCCACCGTGAACACCGGCTTATTCAACACGGTTGCTTTTTCCAGGTCGCTAAGGTCGCCGCGACCAAGAACTGCTTTTACTGAATCGACGGCGCGCTGGGAGGTCACAACAATCCCGTCGAAATCCTCGGTGAACGCGCGCGTCAGTGCCTCTAAATTGATGCACTCATAGTCCATGATGGGCAAAAACTGATGATTCGGAATCAGCTCCTCGTAAGGATCCGGCCGGCCGAGATCCGCATCGTCGGACCGATTCTTTAATAGATGTACCGTCATTGGTGGTGGTTAACAGTGGGGGGTGAGTGATATATGGACCCCGACCCAGCAAGCACCGCTAGGGAAGGCAAACAAGACCCACAGCATGGGTCACACAAACCAAGACTTATGCATGGCAAATAATGCGCATATTGGACGTACGATATTTTTGTGTAAATAAAGTGACAAATTTGGGCAGCATGCGAAGGTAAAGGATCTCTGACATAGACAAATATAGACCTCACCGGCCATTTACTCCGAACTTTTCGTAGCTTCGACGGAGGAATCCTTCGAGTGATCAGACGGCTCGTCAGTCTTTGCTCAAAGCATTAACCATTGTGTCACTCACATTTTACGTTTGTTACATCCGAGGCAATTGAGTAGGTTCTCCGCTGTTAGACGGCCTCGTGGCTACGGGAGCTCCGCTTCTTCTAATCCCAGGCGATAATATGATGCTAAATCTGCGCACTGGCATGGTTTCTATAAGGTAAGAGCTATAGTTAGACACTTCTGAGCACAGGGAAATCGCATTTGTGTAGTTCAATCTAGAATTGAGCCTCTTGTCGGTATTTGTATAATCCAACTGGAATCAAACCCGCTGTTGGTTATTTAACATCTGAAACACAGGCGAAGACCGTCACAAAGAACGGGCCCCTGGAAAAGGTTCACGGGCTCCACAGTCGTGCGGGTAATACTGCAGTGATACTTACTGGAAAACGAACGAATCTCATTGGATTCGCACAGCATACCGTTCATTGGATCGAGGATCCATATAGTTTTCCGGTCATTGGTTCTCCAGGGTCTTGTTTACAATCATGTTACCTTTTCCATTGAACTGAGAGTATCTATTAGCGCAGTGAAACCGATTTGACCAACGAGGCCATTCGGACCAGCCAAGATGGAGAATGATCCGCGGATTGCATTCGCAAGAGTTCTTTCTACACCCAGGGGTGCGGCAGCATATTCTTCGAATCCACACGAACTATCGGCCGCAACGGTGAAATCTATAAACAATACAATTGTCAATAAGCCTCAAAGCTGGGAGGAACCAATCTAGAAATAACGCTGGCCAATCACACGGTATCACTGCAGAGGTGTTTTCTTAGCTAGAAAAATGATTACAATAATTTAGTTTATTTATTTCTTGGACTTGGAGCCCTTCTTCTCGGCGGCCGCGGCAGCAGCGAGCTTCTCCTTGAGCACGCGCTTGACGATCTTCTGCTCCTCAATGAGGAAGGCACGGATGATCCGGTCCTTGACGGCCTGGCCGCAGAGACTGCCACCGTAAGCACGGTTCACAGTTCTGTAACGGCGGGGCACGTTGGCGTACTCCCGGGGGCGCAGGGCCTTGACACCGGGGAGCTGGACACCAGTCTCACCACACTTGGGAGCAGTGCCCTTCTTCTTGAGGTGCTGGACACGGATCTTGCCACCGGGGGTCTTGAACTGCTTGACGCTGTTCGACTTGGTGTTGTACGGGTTACGACGGCGGTAAGTCACACGGGCGGCCATTTTGTGTCTTCTTTTTTCGTGTGGGGTGGTACGAGTCGAAAATCAACAAAATGACTTTACTTCGGTATGATGAGGGTCAGGTGGTGCTAGGGCCTAACGCTTTATGCCTTGCAATGGCTGGGAAATTTTCCAACCCTCGTTTGGGTGGCCCAGACGAAGGGCAGGACGATGCTCCCGCGCACAATGGCTGCGGTCACGGGGTCGCTGCTCCTGGCCCCGCCATAGTCTCCATGCCCCCGCTGGTGGGGGTGTGACCGTGAATTAGATAAGCAGGCCCTAACAAGGGCTCCTAGGGGTTCCTACACTGACGGATGATTTTCCGGACAACCCCCGTACCCACGGCGGCCGCCCTGACAGTGAATTCGGCATATGGCAGCGAGCGAAGTCACAGTGGTTAAGGGTGGCTAGTCCAGAACAGAGGTAGCAGGATCGAATATCGGCTGTAACACGCGGGACGACTGCGCAATATCATCAATTCATCCTTAAGTTCTATATACATACGTACCTTGCGTCTAGGTGACCAAAGAGAGGGGTGGCCAGCAGAGCTCTTGGCACAAACCGGCCTGGCTCACCGCTCACTGACCTCCTGGTTCTCCGAGAGCTCTGCACGCAGCCGCTTCTGCTCCTCGTATTCTGCTGTGCGCTCGAGTTGCTCTGGGGTCAGTGCAGCGGCCTTCCGGGAGCGTCGGGCGGCGTCACGAACCGGGCCCTCGTGCAGGACATCGCGCTGTTCTTGCTGGACCCGATGCACCCACGGAATGACCACCGCCGCTATCGCCACGTTCGCTCCGAAAAAGATCTTGGCTCGGGTCGACATGACGGGCGCTCTCGTAGACAAAATGGCTGCAATGTCAGAGGGAGATGGCCAGGGCTAGGATTTGCCTGCGAGCTGGATCGCTGTGATTAGTGGGGGGGCACGAAACAAGCGTGTAAGCGGGGGGGTGCGACGCTGGGAAGCAGCACTACCTATGGCAGGGTAGCAGTGTAGAAGGGGACCACACTGAGTGTGGCTAGCTGGGACCCATAGCGGGAGGAGAAGCAGTGGTGGTGCCGCATCGAAGGGTCAGGGGACTAATAAGGGCATCCCGCACGGTATGGAAAGCAGTTAATACATCGCATGGCGGGGCAGAGGGCCACGGGCGTAAAGTGGTACTATAGGGCGGGGCGAGGGCCCCAGTGCCACTGGGTGGAAATAAGTAGTACGACTTGGCAAGGTAAGGGGAGCAGCGGAAAGTACGGGAGTGCACTTGACACATACGGGGTACGGAGCGACTCGGGCGAGGGCACACTACCAATGAGTGCGCGACATATTTGCAGATGCCGGAAGTTTCGGATCGACTGCTGCCAAGCATGTGCATAGAATAATTGCGTCATTTTAGTGGCACCGACGCCGGGCAGCAGTTAGTGAGCAAGTTTGTCCGGGTGGATCCTTGATCTGCCGTTGCCGTTTTGGTGCTGACATGCCCCATCTGCCTACTGAACACTTACCCATAGATACTAATTAGTGCCTTAAGGGGCCGTTCCCGTCTCGTGGGGGCCAAGTCCCCCTTTTTACTCAGATAATGTGGACGTAGTGGTGTTTGTTTCTGCATTGGCAAGCGAAAGTCTTGGCTGCCCTCCGCTGACGCCGCCTGCCGTTTAATGCCGCCGGCCTGTAGTCTAGTCTCTTCTCTTTAATTGGCGTTCATCGCCGGAGATGGTGATTACCTGTGGGGCTGGCGCGGGGACCTTTGTCAGCCGAACCCAGAAAACCCCTGACCGACCCAGGTACCACCACCCCCTAACCAACCCAGCTACCCCGGGCCAGCACTCAGTTTGGGCACGTTCACCAGTGCGGCAATCAGCGACCGCTTGCATTCCCGGGCCGGCCAGAGACATCATTGTCTTACGTGGCCACATCAGGATCCCCCTCGGAGAACCACAGCGACCCCCGGTACTGGGCACCAGCCGCGCCGACCCGCACCCGCTCGCCCGGCTCCCACCGTGCCGGCTTCTCGCGACTTACCACCAGCCGCTCAGATCGGGCCTTTCGTGGGTCCCCCCCTGCTGCGGTCCTCACCTCCTACTTGCCTTGGCCAGTATCACGATCATTGACGGCTGAATAACCGTCGTTGAATTTAGGTTTGATTCGACCCCTGCATTCCTCAGGCATTGCCGCCACGCTTCCGCGCCATGCGCCCGCAAACGTCATCGGACGACAGCGAGGGCCAGGCTGACCTGGACAACGCCATGGTCATCGAAGGTTCTGATCTCGACGACCTCAGCTACAACGATAGCGAGCCGGCCGGCTCCTTATGGCGGGGTCCCGCGCCAGACAACCCTGTGCTCAGCTACTACGCGTCGAGCAGCCACTGGTCCCGCCCCCCGTCGGTGCCGAGCTCGGTCCCCAACAGTGTGGCGGGCAGTGTGGGCTCGGTCTATAGCATGAACGGGTTCGAGCACCACACCGATGCCCGTCCCCATCCGATCCCACCATCCCACACCCAGTATGGATCCGAGCCGGGCGAGACCGCGACCGGATCCGTGCCTGTCCCGGACTCCTTGTCCAGCTCCATCCCGGGGTCTGTGCCGGGCTTCGTTTCTGTGCCCGGCTCGGTTCCCGGTTCGGTGCCCGGTTCGGTTCGCGGTTCGGTTCCAGGATCCATTCCCGGATCAATTCCCGGATCCATTCCCGGATCCATTCCCGGATCCATTCCCGGCTCCATTCCCGGCTCCATTCCCGGAACGAGTTCCGTTCCTGGCTCCGCTTCAGTATCGAGACACGGATCTATACACGGGTCTCTACCTGGCTCGGTCACCGGATCCATACCAGGAACAATTGCGGGCACCATTCCCGGCACAATCCCGGGGACCGTCCCGGGCTCAGTCCCAAGGTCGATTCCCGGAGTCATCCCCGGCTACAACGGTCAATTGGGCCAGCCCGGCCAACCCGGCGACGTCCTGAGCCCCCACAATGGCTCCCCCTTCAATAATCACATCCCACGGCGGTCCTCGGCCGCCCAGCTGTACACCAAGCCGGACCAGCCGTACTCCACAATGTCCTCGTCCAACTCGCGGTATCCGCCCTCGGTGAGCTCGTCGTACGTGGCCCCCAGCCAGATCGAGCGCAGCCGCAGCTATCTGCATTGGCCCGCCCCAGCGCCGGCCACGTTCAATCCCCAGTACACGAACGCCCAGTTCGGCGGGCAGCCGTTTGGCCAGGCCTCGCTGAACGTGAATCCGTCGCAGTCGTCGACGTTCGGCCTGTCGCCGCCGCCCAGCTCGCCGTCCAAGCCACAGCGCTCGCTGCTGAGTTCCATGATCGCCCAGAGCAGGACCGCCCGGTCCAGCGGCCAGCCACCCTCCGGAAATGGCTCGCAAAAGCCGTCGCCAGAAACCCCGTGTGGCTCTCAGAACGCACCAATGTTCCACATGGGCTCGCACCCGAACCTGGCCCAGCATCCCGGATTGGGCGGATCCCACATGGGCTCCAGCTCCAGCCTGTCTCAGATGGCGGTGCAAATGGGCTCGCAAATGGGCTCGCATATGGCAACGCATATGGCGGCGTCCGGAGAGGGCCACGGCTACTCTTCGACGCCCGGCGTTGCCAAATCCCGCTCGGGAGCCAGCACGGAATCCTTCCCGGTGGGCTCCTTCACGGGCCGATCCCGTATGGGATCGCACAGTAGCGTGCACATGCCGGCAGAGCCGGTCCTCGAGGGAAGGCAATCAGTGGATCTGACGTGGTCTCAGCAAATGCTGGCCTCACCGCCCCTGCCCGACCTGTCCGAGACTGTTCGCCACGCTGCATTCACCCCCAGCATCATGCATGGTCTGGCCCGCCCTCAGCACACAAAAATCTTCCACTTCGCGAACTGCGACACGCGGCAAGTCGTGAAGATGATGACGGTGGCGCTGAACCGGATTATCCAACGCAACGATAAACTGTATCCGGCCGCCAGTGAGGGCAAGCCGCTTGACCTCGTCCTGCCCCGCAACGAGAGTGGACAGCAGTTTAAGAAACTTCTTCTGGGATTCCACGGCTGCAACGTACCAGGCATCGGGTTGGAGGACTATCTGATGCGGATTCTGCGGTACTGCCCCACCACGGCCAACGTGTTCCTATCATTGCTGGTCTACCTGGACCGACTCACCGAGAAGGGCAAGCTCCTGAGTAGCAACCCACGACAGTCGCTGTTCATGCTGGACAGCTTTAACGTGCATCGCTTGGTGATTGCTGGCATGGCTGTAGCTATCAAGTTCTACAGCGACATTTTCTACAAAAACTCTCGGTACGCCCAGGTGGGGGGACTACCCGTGGACGAGCTGAACTATTTGGAGCTGCAATTCTTGCTGTTGCTGGACTTCCGCCTGGTCATCAGTGTGGAAGAGCTGCAGAAATACGCAGACTTCATCCTTAATTACGCCGACGCCGAGCCGAGTGCTGTGGCTGGCCTTTCCAGCGCCGGGCCCACATCATCGACGGCCGGCGTCTCTAATCAGCGGGCGACTAATTCCAGCGTGCCGACGTGACGGACAGCCCGGCTGATTCCTTATTTATTGCTGTTATGAATATGACGACCTCGATAGTCCAGTCTTTGTATATATAATACTTAACTATGGATTGAGATGATGCAGTTCTAGGACTGCAGCCATATGTGTCTGTTTTTGACGCATGACTACCACGGTTCCAAAGCCAGGAAGGAGAGGCGGCTTGGAATTGGCACTGTAATAGACACTTATGATGGGCGGTCGGCACTTTTGGGTGGTAGTTGCCTGCGATTGCCAGTTCTGACTGCTGGTAAAGGCTTCCAACCGTGAGGTGTACATCCACCACGATGCTAACAAGAAGGGCTTCTATATTTGAGCAGTCTATACTACGACCCTCACCGGCTGTCGCCAACTTTAGACCAGTGGCTCCTCGTATAGGCAACCAACATCACTTCACAGTCACGTTGTCCAAGGCATCTTAGATGTGCACCCAGCGAACAACAACGTGGTTTGGATCGAACTGCGACACTGACGCTGACATCCCCAAGGCCATTTCATGTCCCAGTCACAGAACGCTGAACTCCTAGACCAGCTTCGTCTACGTGATTGAATTCGAAGTATTTAATTGATGCTATATTATATTGAAAGCACCAGGCTCAATAAGTTAGGACCCGGCGGGGACCCGACGGCCCACAGCCGAGACGGTTTTGGAATTGGTTTTGCAGGCAGAGGGGCGAGCTTAGCGGAAGCGGCGGGCCTCACGCTCGGACTCCATCAAGCACAGAATGTCGTCCTCACGGACAGGGCCCTTGACGTTACGGACGATGCTGCGGGTCTCGTCATCGATGAACTCGATGCGGACCTGGGTGACGCCACCACGAGAGCCGGTGCGGCCGAGAACCTTGGTGACCTTGGCGAGCTTGACGGGGGTCTTCGTATCCATTATGAACTAGTGTGTTGGTGGTGGTGAAAGAGTGGTGTTGAAAAAAATCGGGCTTGCCTGACGATCAGGGGGCCCTACCCTGGGACTTCCCTCCACGCTTGTGCATGGCCTGGGGCCAGGGCAAGGAACCGACGGTCCCGCCTACCGGCGAAGCCGTAAGGCTGAGCGGGCCAGGGCGAGTAGTGAAAGTTTTGCGCTGACAAAGCCCTCAGCCCTAACGACGTCTCTGGGCGATCAGGGCCGACCCTGGCTGGCCCCGGCCATGTCGAACCGCCGTACTTAGAACACGAGGATCCCAGCGCCTTGAGCTCGCCTTTCCCACACTGATTACCCAGCTATCCTCCGGCTACCCGACTCCCAGCTTTCGGCCCCTACCCAACCAGCCTGCCCAGTGCGCACTATGTGTTTACGCACGCCGTCTGTACGCAGGCGATTTGTGGCCGGAATATCTTCGATAAGGGTACACATAACCAGCGGCGGTGTCTTACGCAACCAAGGATATACATACCTATGAAATGCGGATCGGCCACCGACACTTAGTTTAATCAGGTACAACAACTCGGTTTGTCGGCCTCTGTCAATGCGTCACGCTTGATCAGCCCCTCGGCGCTTCCAGGATGCTCCATCAGCTTCGTGGTGAGTCATCACCAAACTGTCAAAAGCGGTCTGACGAAACCGGAATACCCATAACCATACCTCGCCCCGTTTATAAACTCATCCCAATTACTGGCTTCCTATTGTTGGGCTCTCTTTCTTTGACCACCAATCGATTGCAAAATGGAAGTTGTGAGCCACCTCGACGATCGTTTGCTATTTGCCGTTCCCAAGAAAGGTCGGCTGGCAGAAGCCTGCCAAAAGCTGCTGCTGGGCTCCGACATCAAGTTCAGGAGGTCGAACCGACTGGACATTGCTTTGTCCACCAACCTACCGGTGGCGTTGGTTTTCTTGCCCGCTGCCGACATCCCGGTGTTTGTAGCGGAGGGACGGTGTTCCCTCGGAATCACTGGCATCGACCAGGTAAAGGAGAGCAACGTCGACTGCGTGGACATGCTGGATCTTCAGTTTGGCCAGTGCAAACTGCAGGTGCAGGTTCCCGAGCACGGCAGCATCAGTGATCCCAAGCAATTGATCGGTAAAACCATCGTCACCTCGTTCACCCACCTCACCAGTGAATATTTCGCCAAGCTGGAGGGTAAGGAGCCCGGCCAGCCCCTCGACACGAAAATCAAGTTTGTGGGCGGCAGCGTCGAGGCTGCCGTGGCCCTTGGCGTCGGAGATGCCATCGTTGACCTGGTGGAGTCTGGCGAGACCATGCGCGCTGCTGGGCTCAAGCCTATCGACACGGTGCTGGAAACCAGCGCCCGGCTCATTGCCTCGCAGACGAGCTCGAACCCGGAGCTCGCCGACCTTCTGTTCAAGCGCATCGAGGGTGTGGTGGCCTCTCACAAGTATGTGCTGTGCAACTACAACATCCCTCGTGAGAAATTGAAGAGTGCTTTGAGCATCACCCCCGGCCGACGTGCCGCCACTGTTTCTCCTCTCGACGACGACCAGTGGGTGGCTGTGTCGAGCATGGTATTGCAGAAGCAGATCGCCGAGGTTATGGATGACCTCACCGCGGCGGGTGCCGAAGACATCCTTGTGGTTGGTCTCGAAAACTGCCGCATCTGAGTGCCGCGATAAAAGCTCCGGCCATGTATTTAATAGTTTTGGCGAGTGGTCGCCAAACGACTCGCTGTATTTAATCACATATTTGGTTTATTATCAGCTGAACTCATAGGAGACCGCTTTGTTGATCTCTCGTCATGGGTGCGCGCATACATAAGGAATGCTTAATCTGATGAGGTGCATTGTTTACGTATGAACCCTTGCATTATCATGGAGTTGGTCGCTATCTCAGGTAATTATCATGCGATCTAAACTGGGGCTTTAACTAGTTTGCCAGTTTTCACGCGCGCTCCTTGAATCCAGCCCGCGCGCTGTGAATTCGAATGGCGCCGCCATGTGTCTTCCCCATGTATTGGCGCATGCGGTTTGTGAGTAGTCACTGCCGCCGGCACCCTAATGTTGCCGGGGGTGCGAGGGTTGGGTTGGTGGTTTGACATGGCTCGGGGGCGATGAAGACCCGCGTTGTGACCTTCAATGTATGCGGTGTGAAGGGCCTGCTGAGTCGTGCGGCGCAATGGGTACCCGACCGCACGCTGGCGGCGATGTTCGACGCTTTGGACGCCGACATCGTGTGTCTCCAGGAAACCAAAGTCCAGCTCAACGACATGCCCAAGGACCTTGCCATTGTGCCCGGGTACACCAGTGTATTTACCAGCGTGCGCGGGAGACCAGGGTACGACGGTGTGGCTATCTATGTGAGAAACACCATGAGAATTTACCGTGCCGAGGAGGGGCTAACGGGCTGGCTACGACCCCGAGCGGGAGACCAGCCGTACCGGTTGGATTCCAACCTCAGCGTGCTGCCCGGCATGTACCCCCAAGATATCTCTGAGCAGGAGGGCTTACAGATCGATGCCCAGCAGGCGCGAGCGCTGACCTTGGATCTGGGAGTCTGTGTGCTGATTGGCCTGTACTGCCCGGCTGACTCCCAGGGCAACATGCCTGAGTACAAGGACCGGTTCTTCCAGCTACTGGACTGGCGGGTGCACCAACTGCGCCTCGCTGGCCGCGAGGTTGTAGTGCTGGGCGACCTCAATGTGGCCCGAGAACCCATTGATTCGGCGCCCATTGTTGAGGAGCTGACCCGGTTGAAGCAACCTATTGACCGCGAGCAGTGGATGTTTGCCAACGTTCCCCGGTCAGCGGTGAACAATTGGATGGTTAATGAAGGATTCACCGATACGTGCCGCCAATTTCATCCGTCACGGGCCCGCATGTTTACATGCTGGGACCAACAGAAAAACTGTCGGCCCGCCAATTTTGGTTCGCGCATCGACTACATTCTGTGCTCTGAGGGCTTGCACTGCGTCTCTGCTGACATTCTGTCGGACCTGGTTGGTTCGGACCACTGTCCTGTGTACGCCGAGTTCGAGTTTGGGGAGTTGCTGCCCCAAAAGGGCCACGCGCTCCCGCCATTGGCACGGCGGGTCGTGGACAAATGGCCGAAAAGCATTGCGTTTTTCCTTAAGCGGGGCCGAGACCGCGACTCCTCTCCAGGCCAGAAACTGCTGAAAACCAAAGAGACCGAAGGTATAACGAGTGGGTCCCCACGAGGAACAACGGGGAACGCAATTGAGGCAGCATCCGATCCACGAAGTATCTCCAGAGAGGCGTCTCAACAGTCATCAATCTATGAGTCACTTCCTAAACTAGTAAGTGCCAATGAAACTAGTTCAGACAGCCGACGCGACAACAGCGGGGACGTTGCCGTGTTCGGTTCAGAGAAAGCGGATGAAATAGTGGACAAAGCGGGCGAGGAACGGACCAAGTCGAGTACAGAAAAAGATCTTAAAAATCAGGTAAATTCAAACGACTATGATGACCTAGAGGTGGCGTCAGAAGCGGGCAGAAACGCCAGTGAATCGAGCGCCACGTCCCTATCTACGGTCCAGTCGGTGTCGCCGACCAAACCCAAAGCCAAGCAAGCGTCAATCGCTGCGATGTTCGGGGCCAAGAACCCCCAGTGGCATGCAGTGAGTCGGAAGAGCGCACCGCCATTGTGCAAGCACGGCCAGCCTTGTATCATGATGAAGTCCAATAAACCACCACGAAAGGGCGAGTGGTTCTGGGTGTGCAGCCGGCCTATGGGAGGCCGAATAAACTCGGGGCTGGAATACAGGTGTAAGACATTTATTTGGGATGTCGATCGGAAGCCCAGCAGCAGTTAGCGGGGATATGCGTACCCGTGGGCATTGTCAATGGGGATTGTCGACAGGCATTCTCAATGCGGTAAACACCAATTCCAACCTGCGGTTACATGTTCATGAATTTTAATGCGGATCTAGGGGCGTGCCTGCCCTAATAATGAGTTACGAAGTTAATTTATTCTTATACCATACCTGAGTACAAATTAATAAGAGATTCCTACTGAGAACGGGTACAAGCGATACTCCCGGGTAGGGCAAAACGGGTCTTTTTTTGGCGGCCCGTGCCGACCATTAGGGAATTGTAGACTATCTATAAAAGCTCACCATTATAATCGGCCTCTATAACCGTTTCTCCATGTCAGCCCGTCTTGGGCCGGGCAGGAAGGATCAGGAAATCGCCGGTGACTGCATAATTGCGATCACCTGACCCCAATATATTTTCCTTTCCCAGTGAATAAATTCGCTCGCTCTTGACTAGCGACACTACTCGGATCACCAGCACGCAATTGGCTCCAGAAAACATCGCTGAACATTCCGCCAATGTCGATTCGAGCCCAGTTTGACAACTCCAACGAGGTCGGTGTGTTCTCGAAGCTCACGAACTCGTACGCCCTCATCGGCATCTCGGGGTCCCAGAACTTCTACTCTGCCTTCGAGAGTCGGCTCGGCGGCAAGATCCCGCTGTGCCAGACCACCATCGACGGCAACCGCATCGTTGGCCGACTCACCGCCGGCAACCGCCGTGGCCTCCTGGTCCCGGTCAACACCACCGACCAGGAACTCCAGCACATCCGCAACACCCTGCCCGACGAGATCAAGGTGCAACGCGTGGAGGAGCGCCTCAGCGCCCTGGGCAACGTCATCTGCTGCAACGACCACGTGGCTCTGGTGCATCCCGACATCGAGCGCGAGACGGAGGAGATCATTGCCGACGTGCTCGGCGTCGAGGTGTTCCGCCAGACCGTGGCCGGCAACACACTGGTGGGCAGCTTCGCCACCATCACCAACGTGGGCGGTCTCGTCCACCCGTCGACCAGCGTGGAGGACCAGGAGGAATTGAGTTCGCTGGTGCAGGTGCCGCTTGTGGCCGGCACCGTGAACCGTGGCTCGGCCGTGGTCGGCGGCGGGCTGGTGGCCAACGACTGGCTGGCCGTGGTTGGCTACGACACCACTGCCCCGGAGCTGCATGTGGTGGAGAGCATCTTCGGCTTGAACAATGAGACGCCGGACCAGGACGTGCTGATCGAGAACTATTATTAGATGTAATTACTTGCGCTTGAGGCGGAACTTGATGGGCGCCCGGATGGCGGTGCCTCCTAGCGTATCTGTAGTTTTAGAAGGATCGCCTCTAGGTGTATGATTTCTGTGGGATTTGGAGGGGGTGGGGGTGTCCCCACCGGTTTGTATATTAATTTTGGTAGCGATGTACGGATCGGACGATGCGTGTGGTTGCGTGTCGGTCTGCGCGTTCGGGATTTCGGTTGACGTACCAGAAATGACCGGCGCCTTGATCGGTGCCGTGGCTTCCCCTGTACGTTCGGTTGGGTTCTCGACAGGGTCAGTTTCGATCGGGTTGTGACTCGGAGGAGTTGCACCAGCATCTTCATTCGATGTGATCCCGTCGTCGGTGTTCCTATCGGCAGTATTTCTGTTGTCAACGTTACTGTTGTCAATGCTTCTGTCGTTAATGTTCCTGTTGTCAATGTTCGCCTTGTCGGTATTCCCGTAATCAGCATTTCTGTTGTCAGGATGAGATGTGTTCCTATTTCCTGCATTCAATGCGGGTTCGTCGTCCACATTGATTGCATCGTCCCAGGCTGCATCGTCTGCAGTGGAGAGCTGCCGGGACAGCACGCTTTCGTACGCTCCGGCCTGCTCCTGGTCCCGGAGCTGCTTCTCGCTTTGTTCGCGCTGGGCTCGGGCCGCCGCGGCCACATCCACATACAGCACAATCAGCGGATCCTGTCGCACCACTGTGACTTGGCCGGTGCTCTGTAGATGCCTGATAAATGCCGCCAGTGAGCGCCAGCGTGTGGCCGTCATGTGGACGTGGTGGGGGTCCTTGATCACCTCACCGTAGACATGATTTGCGGTCACTGGGTGGCGCGGCATCGCTCGCAACTGTGATACGAACGCGGACTCGAATTGCGCGCTGAGTTCAGGAACCCGCGCCGCCAGTTCAGCCGCTCTGGTGCGGTGCGACGGCGCGGCCGAATGCAGCCGGAAGCCATGCTCGTCGCGGAACTGCTTCTCGCAGGCCTGGCAGTACCACTTCAGCCTCTGGAGGCCGCGGGCCTTCATCTGCTTGGCCACCCATTTCGGGGTCCCCACGCCTCCGGACTTCATGCTATCATGGCGTGCGATCTGAGCACTGGGTCGGGGGAGCTGGTTATATGTAGGTGGAGAGAGGGTAGAGTGTCCTAAGAATAGAGAGGGCGGAGTGCGAAGGCCGATCCAATAATGGCATCCTACCCAACTCAAATCCTGATAGACTTGCACTTTGTACGCCAGACACGACCAGGTGCCTTTAAAGTTATCGGCAATGTGACTCAATGGGACTCTGGGTTGGTTATTTCGCGCCATGCCTCCTGATAGATCCATTGCCGGAGTAAGTCTCCTTTATTCAAGTACATCATTTTAATATTACTATTTGCAGCCTCTCCATACTCGCAGAAAAGCAGAGGCATCTTATCAGGGGTAGGTCTCTAACCGCACAAGACAGCTGGATATCGCACAAGACGCCTTGTCAACACACATGGTGCTTCGTTAGCGTGTGTACTTTGCAATGTCTCAATCACAAGCTATAGTCGAGTTTCCCACAAGTTTGTATACGATAAAGTGAAATTTCTCTTGCCTATTCCAGCAATCCTTCCCCTACTGACCAAAACCACAGGAACCTGCTTTCCTTGTTCGTACGCGCACATCCGCCCATACCCTTAGGTCAAGCCCATAATAATAAGTGACCCATAATTCCAAAACAACAAACCACCATCGACGCCTGTTCGAAACGCATGCCAAATGGCCACCATCGTGCTGGACACGAGTGCCGTTATGCGCGACCTCGACTTTGTAAAGTCTCTTGCCGAAAAGGCCCCTGAATTCTCCACGGACATGCTCCTTCCACGGGAACTCATCATGGAACTTGACCGCATCAAAGACCGCTACAGCAACCTCACGGCCCGCGCAGAGGCCCGACGCGCCGTCAACTGGATCTCTTCAGTGCTCATATCGCAGGACGAGGATGCACCGCTTCTGCGCGGCCAGAAGCAGGGCGAGGTCCTGGTGCCCGGGCTCAAGGGGGACGATGCTATCCTCGATTGCGCGCTCTATAACAAGCAGGTTCGTAAGCGTGTGACCATTCTGCTGACCGAGGACCGCAATCTGGGTAACCGGGCCCTGGTCGATGGGTTGGAAACCTTGGTGACCAAAAAAGTCACCGTTCGCCAGGCCCTCGACTGCATTCGAGCGAAAACCATGTTTGTCATGGACCTCGATACCGACGAGCCACAGCCAGCGGTGGATGAAACACATCCACAGAAAAACGGTCTAGCTGACCACGGGTTCTCCGGCCCGCCCTCGGCTCCTGCCTGTATTGACGTCCGGCCCCAGACGATCGTGGATCCCCCTACTAGGACTCAGAGCGAAATCCCGCCCCCCATTACTGGGCAGAATCTAGAGTCCGAGGTGATGGCTAATCTCAGCAATTTGATCGACTGGCACGTCCACCGCATATTTACTGACGAGGAACTGCGCCATATAAACTACGTGCCGCCTAAAACGACGCAAGAATTCGTGGAGGTGCTGCAACGATTCTCTTTTGGCTTCGACATGCATCTCCCCAAAAGGGTGGTCGTTGAGTTTGCCAAGATCGCCCAACAGAAAAATATTGACAGCAATTATGTCAACAAACACGTCAGCCTCCTGCTGCGTTTGGCCAGACTTGACTACCGGTACAAAGAACTCCTGCATAAATATGACCAAGACGCCATGATGGATGATGGATGAGTGCAATATGCATAAGCGCATGAGTGGAGAATGCACATGCGCCGGTGTCTCTCAAATGCATAAGTCTCGAGTCCTAGCCTCGAATGTATGATTCTTAGCTCCCTGAACCCAGATATAATACAGGGATCTAGAATACTTGGCTTGGGTTCAAAATGGCCGAGTCCAGTGTGGTCAACCCCGCATGCAAGTTCCCTGAGGAACTTGTCATATTTATATCCATGTCCAACCCAGGCTAACGATGAGCCTGCCAGGACCCCGAAAGCTATTTATTTGTATACGTATTCGTCATATTCTCTTTAATCCTCTTTTTCCGTGAAACCTCATAAAATGTGCTGTTGCACCAGACTGATGCAGGACCCTAACCCTTGACATCTTGTCTTTTATTTAAACCTGTCGTGATGCGGGAACTCTGATTCAACTATTCGCGCATACCGAAAAGGTGCTCCGGCGAACTCAATCCATTGAGCCCCTTCTCTCTGTTTCTTGATAGATTGTGCTCATCATCCGGGAACCCTTGCCTGAACTGTGGGGGGCCGGCCTACTCTGTTATCAATGTTCGGTAGGGTTTCCTGCCGCTGCAATCGATCACGCGGTTCGCCGTTTAGCGTACGGACTGTCTGGCTCGGTAAATGGTGAAGTTCCCACAAGAAAACGCTGTTCATTGGTTTGGTGGAAACTCTCTATTTTCTTTGTATGCGCCGCTTTCACTCCCAGTTTTTTATCCCGATGGGATCTGCCTCTTCTCACTCGAGCCCACAGTCGGCCCATCCTCGGTCGGCTCAACGACCATAATTGCTACCAAGGACACCAAAGGGATGACAACAGTGGCCATGGATATGATAACATCGGCTAGCAATACAGCAGCGACTCGAGAAACAGCAATGCCTCTACAACAAAAACTACCGGTTGGCGTAAGTTCACATACACAACGAATCCATTTTTGGGAGGCGTCGCGGCGTGATTTTCCTCTTAACCAAGCAATGGTCGTACGTGCTCGTGCCGAAGTGGCTGGAGGAAGTTGTGGGAAAGCAAAGAGTCAGGGATACTTTGGCCGAGCACGAGCGCCACCTGTTACCAGATTTTCACCCCACGACTAAGCTGATATGCAGAACAATAGACCGCATAAATGCCGTATCAGACATGGGATCCTTGGGCTGGTGGCTCCACGCAGCACGGTGAGAGTTTTTCTCCTAATGCGTTTGTCCTGCCCACGGAAAAGGTATTCGTGTTTGAATCCTCGCTGCCGATTTGCTGCACTCAGGGCGAATGTACCACAATTATGAGCCACGAAACAGCCTAAAGATTCTCTAATCACACTTTTCGGAATGCGCGTCAATGACACCGGACAAGTTCCTGGTGGTCTTTATCGCGCCCGGATTCAGCAGTCTCAAAATTTTTGTCATTAATCTGACGTTAGAATGACCGAATAACCGGGCCATAGAATCGAAGACCCATCTCATGGGACTGATGATGATGGCCAACCCGTGATTCAATCCAAACAAGACAGTGAGTGATCTTTGGAAGCGCATGCACTTGTCTATCTATCCTGCCTCTGAGGCTCGTGCCGAACGATTGAGGAAAGCAGATCAGATGCGTATCAAGGGGTAACTTAGTTATAAAACTACGAGCCATGGTCAAGTTCTAGTCTTTTTTAAATTCGGTTTTAAGTGGACGGGTCGTACATAGACCCTTCCGATGCACATAGAACCCTGAATCATGGAACCCGGATACCCATTTATGCGGCCCGACTCGGACCTCTCTCAGAGTTTCGGTGGACTCCTAGTGCACCTCTATATTTCGAAATCTGTACTTACAGATTCGCGTCCGTATCATCAAGGCACTTACATAGATCTCATCTGACAATTCCTGTCCACTGATGAGCCTGACAAACGCTCTGATACCAGTTCACCACCAGTATGGTTATTAGAATAGAATACTGAGCCCTCAATTATCTATATACATGCCTAGGAAGAGTTTTGGAGGAAATTGCGAATATCGCTTCCATCGTTCTTGATGGCATTCATGGAGGCCACCAATGTGTCCTTGGCTTGGCCCACCGAACGCTCAATGCCCGTCAGATTGCGGCCCTCCATCAGCTTGTTGAAAGCATCTAACTGGGTCTGCTTGGTACCGGTACCAAAGACGTCCTTGACGACACGCGACATCGTCGATCCCAGAACCGGGAACACCTCGCGCAGGGCATCCCAGTTCTTTACGACATACTCGAACGTGAGGTTGTGGGCGAAGGGCGAAGCGCGCGTCAGGCCGAACACAGCGCGGAACACGTCCTGCTCCTTGATCGTGGAGTTCTTGATCTTGTCGAGGACCTCGATGATGCGGGCGGCATCATTGGTGCTGCCCAAACTCTCCAGAGCATCGTGGCCAGAAGCGCCGTTGTTGCCCTGCAGGTAGCGGTCCAACAGCTCTCTCCATTGCTCGGGAGTGCCGTGGCGGGCCACTGCCTTGTAAATGCCGGGCGCCAAGTTCGGGTTTACTTGGAACTTGTGTTTGTTGAACATGTCGAGAGCCGCGGCAACGTACTTCTCGTCGTCTAGAGCCACCAAGAAGTCGAACACCTCGAGTTTGGTGTTAGCCAGGCGTATATCCTCGTCGGCGGGGAATTCCAGGCCGTGCTTATCCATGAACGGACGGAAGGTCTGCAAGGCAAACCGGCGGAACGATGCACGCATCTCTTCGTCCTCAAAGAACAACCGGCGGTTCAGCTGCTGCAGAGCCCCTAGCAAACTGAGAATAACATTGGGCTCGGGGTCGTTCTTCCATTCGCGAGCGATCTCTAACAGCTGGGCGGTGCTGATCTCGTTACCGGACAGGGCCTGAAGGTCGAGTACAATGCCGATGCGGTCCTCAACACTGAGCTTGGACGCGGCACCCTTCTTGCCCTCGGCGGCCAGCCGGGTGAGCGCGTCGGCAGGATACTTCACCCGGAACAACCCGTTTTGGTTGGCATTCAACTTGTAGAAATCGGCGGCGTTGCCCACCTCCACCACGCCGGTGCGCGTCTTCAGCATCTGCGTGGTGTCGACAGAGCCGTCGGACTTGCGAACTCCCAGCCACACGGGATACTCGACCTTGTCGTCCTCGGGCTTTACGTCACCGGTGGCCAGATACCGACGCTGGGACACCGAGATCTTGGTCTGGTCCGCGGTGGGGGCGCCGGCCTCCACAAGCGGAAACCCGGTCTGCGTGGTCCAGGTGTCCAGGAACGCCTTGATGTCCTTGCCGCTGTGGTCGGAAAGGGCGCGCCACAAGTCGTCGGTGGTGGTGTTGCCATACTTGTGGCGGGACAGGTACAGCGAGATGCCCTTAATGAACTCCTGCTCACCCAAGTACTGCGAGACCATGCGGATGATGCAGGAGCCCTTGAGGTACGAGATGAGGTCGAAGATCTCCGGCACCTCGTCGGCTCGGGAAATGGGCACCTGCACCGGGTGGGAGCTGCGCAGACTGTCGAGCGCCATGCACTTGGCGTAGGCGTCCCCCACGTAGCTCTCCCACACCTTCCAGCCGGGGTAGAAGTGGTTGGCGGCGTACCAGGACATCCAGGTGGCGAAGCCCTCGTTGAGCCACAAACCGTCCCACCACTCCATGGTGACCAGGTTGCCGAACCACTGGTGGGCGAGCTCGTGCTGCACGACCTCGGTGACACGAGTCTTGATCTTGGACGAGTGCTCCCCCTCGACGTAGAACAGGTCGACCAGCCGGTAGGTGATCAGGCCCCAGTTCTCCATAGCGCCGGCCGAGAAGCTGTGCACACCGACCATATCGCACTTTGGCATCGGGTATTCGATGCCGAAGGTTTCCTCAAAGAACTTGAGCGTGTTGGCTGCCAGCTCGGCGGCGTAGTGGCATTTCTGCTCCATCCCGGGCTCGGCGTAGACCCGAATCGGCACCCGGAACGCCTTAGACTCCACGTAGTTTAGTTCGCCAACAATGAACGCCACCAGGTAGCTGCTCATCAGAGGTGTCGTGTTGAAGTGGGTCACGGTCTTACCATTGCGCTCCTCGGTGCTCTTGACGTCGCTATTGGACAGCACGGTCAGGTGCTTTTCGGCGGCAATGGAGATGTCGAAGGTGGCCTTGAGCGCCGGCTCGTCAAAGCATGGAAAGGCCCGGCGGCAGTCCGTGGACTCCATCTGGGTCGTGGCCATGATATGGGTCTTGCCAGCGCTGTCCTTGTGGACACTCCGGTAGAACCCGGCCATTTCGTCGTTGAGGGTGCCGCGGAAGTCAACACCAAGAGTGGCGATGGTCGGTTCTGCACCCCCAGACGGCTGCAACGTGGTGGGGAACTTCCAGGTAATAGACTGAGCATCACTATCGGTGGTGGAGCTCACGGCCTCCGCCCCGTTGAGGGTGGCCTTGTCGATGGTCAGGTCCAGGATGTTGACGCTGATCTCATTGGTGGCACGCTGCACGGCCACGTCAATTTCTACTCGGCCCGCATACTCGAACTTGGGCAGGTCCGGCTCAAGAAACAGCCGATAGTGCTTGGGCACGACGTCGCTGGGCAGAACCTGGCGGGCTGGCGGTTTGCCGCTCTGCAATCCGGCATGAAGCGAGCACATGGTAGCACGGGTTGGAATGATAAACTTGGGTACAACGGCTCGGTTCAATAGTCGCCTAGCACTTCGGGCGATTGGTGGGTGGACGAGCCGGGAGAATTCCGTCCACATTAAAAGATGGTGGCCTGGCTAGGGTTGGCTGTAGGTGTATGACACGCCAGGGCAGGCGTCAGGGCCACTGTTGAGGCGGATTCACACCTGACAGGGGTCGAGAAGTGGTGGGCAGCCCGGGGATCTTGGTCGCCAAGCCGTAGCACCAAATCGGGAGATCGGTTGCGCAACGCCCAATTTCGGCGTGGCTATCGATGCGCAGCACTCTTTCTGGATCTGCTTGCTTGCTTCCCCACAGCCAGTGCTGAAGGACCGTAATATCGCGAAACCCAACCACATACATACGCCGGGCCTGCATTATCGTCGGCAAGGGTGCGTAATGTAAGTAACAGTACGTTAGCACTGACAGCACTCGACACAGACATCGCATAGTCGCCTCCGGTCAATTTCTCCCATATCTGCCGAAGAGCATGGTGCACTTATATGCAATTCCCGTTTCAATTTTTCCAAATGAAATATCTTCTACACAGATTTTGGCTGCATTCTTCACGCTTGATGTCATCATCCCCCACTACATATATAAGTTCTCGTTCTGTCTCATATCCAGAGACTAGTGAGACGCTATCGCACTCGTATCATCGCTGCAGTCACGCGATCTCACTTTCATCAACAAGAACCCTACTACATTTGCGAATTTTTTGTTTACAAATAATAAGTGCCCATTTTGTTATCAACGGAAACAGACTGGCTGAAGTTGACAACGACATATGGGTGCCAACAAAACCTCGATTCTGTGTTTAAATTGGCCATCTCACCAAGAGACTGTTATAAAGTTCTTTCAAGATATATTATCGCAACTAGATATCTACGCTGCTAAGAAATAATCCACTATAGTGGTAAAGCCTTCAAAAATTTCTAGCCCCGGCCAATACTGTCTGCTCTGTTCGGATCCTCTTTAAATCCTTTAATTAAATTTGGGCCATCATCATCTGACTAACAATTCGTGTAACGAGATGCAGTCAAGGCCGGCAAGCTCTCAATACAGTCTTGATTCTGCTACCACGGAGGTCACAGGTACCTTGTGAAATTTTCTGACGCTTCCTTGCCATTTTCGTAGAATATGCCTCAGAATCATATTAGGGCGCGTCAACTTCCACGCGATTCCTTCAGCACGTGTCAGCACCCTATTTGCTTAGCCTCCGATCAACACCGCAATTTAAAGTAAAGTAGAAAGTGCATGCATACACATGACGATGGGAAGAGAAATCTACCTGGCAGTGAAAAGCGATCTTTAGCGAACATATGGGATGATCGCCCGGCGACAAATTCTCACTAATTATAAAAACAGATTCGGCAAATATAGGAGACCAAGTATCTATGTAGCAGCAACATACGAGGACCAATTAGGAGAATGCAGTTCAGCTTTCCCGACGTGGTTCACCGCTTCTCCGAAAACGAGCACGTCCAGAAGCCAAAAGTCAATGAATCTCTGACTGTCTTGGATGATCGAGGGCGCGGGTTATGCAGCCTGAGAGTCTTCTCTAGGTGGAGGATGGTTCAAGCGCGTTTTCTCCGGCATGATGGCTTGTCGCCGCACCTTACTACTTGATACGTCTTAATTCGCGAGATCCCGAATCGCCAACAGAGAAGATGCCCTTGATCAGCGGCACCCTGGCCCAGTTGCACCCTGACCCTATTCCCCAGCTGTGGAATGGCTGGCGCGCCTGGGGGGTCCCCTCGCATTGAGAACCCAATGTTGCGACCCCGGGTCCTTCTCACTATATCAGACAGGTGGTTATGTGCCCTAGTTTGAGCTCCCGCACCCTGTATTTGTGAACCCGTACCCTGCTTCTCCTCTATCCTGTTTTGCTTAGGCACAAAAACATCGTTCCCTTTCTTTACTTAACAACTTTATTGGAAATCAATATCGGCGATTCGCGGCGGCTTCAGTTCTGATATCGTGATACAGATATTTCCTTTCTCCGTTGGATTATTACGTGGTTTTTTCTTTATCGCCGCTGCCTTCTGATCGTGCGCGCTCCCTTTTGGGCATACCCTTTTAGTTTTCGCGTCGCGCCGTGCCCTCACTCCGCTCGCATTCCCCACCAACTTTAGCATTACAAGAGTGTGTGATCAGAAACGTGTAGGTGTGTATCTGAGAGCGTGGTTCAGTCACAGTGTTCTGAACAGTCAAAATATTGTACTGGTAGCAATTTGAGCGCCAACAGCATAGTTACCTTCAGGAAGCGCCTCTTCGTCGCCGAAGCACCGGACCAGGCTATCTCCGGTCTCTTGGCATAGACAACTTTTTGCCTGAGGGAAGGCCCCGTTTCATATTCTTGACCTCATTCATCATGGCCAGCTCCACTTCTTCGTCTTCAAGTGCCTCTGCGTCCGCCACACTGTCAGGGGCCGTCACCGTACACAAACATAGTAACCGCACAATTGGTCTAGCCGTTGGTCTGGGAGTCGGTGTTCCCATTCTCCTGACCGTGCTCATTTTGACCTGGGTTACGATCCGGCACCATCGCAAACTGCGCGAGGAAGATGAAATCCATAAAGAGATCGACTTCAACGGCGACGTGACGTTCTGGTCCCCCGAGCAGGCCCAGATCGCGCGGTTTGACCGCCGCAATGACCTCATCGACGATTCCAATTTGACACAAAACCGTAGCAGCAATAATACGGGCAGCACCACGCTAAGTGCTTCCACGGGCTCGCTCAACAAGCGCGAGAAGCAGGGCCACGTGTCAGAAACCGTGGTGCCGGCAGACATAGAATCGCGAGCCTCCGAGGATGACGGTCCGGCCCGACGCAGCACTACTAGCTACGCCGGCAGTGGCTCTACTCCGATGGGTGCTCCCCCCAGTGGCGGCAGCAATCACCCTGGCGATCACAATCACACCCCTGGTGACATGAGTCATATATATACTCCCGAATTCATGTTCAGCCATGGGTCGCAAGAGACCTTCAGCAAGGCTCTTCACAGCGTATACGGCCCCTCGCCAGCGTATCCATCCACAGAGAAGCTCCGGGCTCCATCAATTGCGTCATTGCGCTCACAACACACGGGCACTGCCGGTAGCATTTACGGCAGCACCTATGGGGGTAGCATGCATAACGGCTACGCTGGGCCGTTCGCCACTCCACCGCGCAACCACGGTTCCAGTGTGTTTGGCTTTGGAAACCGGCGGCTGAGCGCGGGCTCGACCCAAATCGAAGATAACACGTCGCTGGCCGGCTTCGAAGATTCAACGAGCACTCCTCACTTGGCACAACCGCAGACCCCGCTACATGCCCAGGCCCCGCTGGGCCAGCTGCGTGAATCGCCGCACCCCTATGCAGATCTTGCGGGCGCCCAGAATTTTGCAACTCTACACAAGGCGGCGGCTGATGTCCCCGACCATGAAGCGGGCACTCACGATCCCGCCTCCCCTTCCAAAAATGACGATGATGACGGCGAGCGAAAGAACGCGCGGCATGCGTACTACCAGCAAACACAGGACCGCACTAGCAAGTTCGAATTCATTTGAGCTTGCGGAATCTCGTTCTCCGGAATTTCCGAGAATATAACTAATTCTTGATAACACTAGATAGTGACTTAAATAATTCAGTCATCTGACAAAATTCAGTCACCCGACACGGCCGCGCCGCCATCTATCTATGGAACTACGAAGAAAGAAATTGTGGATCTGCGTCTCTATGGTCTGATGCCCTAGGGTACGGCACAGCCTTCCCGAAACGGAAATCTCCACAGGGGCATAGCGCTAGGGCCGCTCTGGAAAAGGGGCGACCTAACCAATGTCCCGTGGGCCGAAACCACAATTTGAAGGGGGGAGATGATGAGGGTGATTCAGCTTTACTGAAACACGCAACGCAGCAGTGTTTCTCTACCAGAAGAGGGGCTTCACGACCCCCTGAACTGAGCTCCGAAAAAGATCTGTGATTACCAAAGGTGCAGTCTGCACCACAAACCTCTATTGGTCACATTTTGAACGGGATAGGCTGATACTAAGCTAAAATCACTTTATTATCCCGATGCATCCGGAACTTTGTTACAATACGAGGGCAATTCAATGCTTCTTTCCATGCCGGGCCTCAAGCATTACTGTAGACGGAGAGAAAATATATTGGATGGCCATCCTATCAAAGCATCCCAGATTATTCTAGCGGCTTGCCATATAATTTACGGAGTCTGAGCCAACCATCAACCTACATTTTCCACCTGAGTCGCATTATGAGGACCAGAAATCGAAATTCGCGGTTTGAACCGCTAGATAGCCCTCGGTTTCGGAAGGATACACCTTATTTTCCTCTTAAACCACTACTCATGATCTAGAGAACGCATTTATGGACAATCTATTGTGACAAAACCTGAGCGAATACTAGCATAATGAGCCCTGGTTATCCAAGGTTGAAGTAGATACCATTAATTGGTCTAAAATGATCCTATTGCTAATATAAGAAGAGACCGCTGGATATACATGATGCAATTGCGAGCAATGCTTGCATTTTCATAGCGCTTACTGTATCTGGGCGACCTGACGTCTGGACAAGGCCTCGCTTTATCGATTCAAAATGGCAGCGTTGGCCCAAACCACCAGTGCTTGCCGTCGCCACGCATCTCGCATACGTATGGAAGCCCGCACCACACATAGAGCAGGGTCGCCCGCCGCCACCTCGAACCGCACCCAATCTAAATACAGGGTATTTACACC
Source organism: Starmerella floris (assembly GCA_030555655.1). NCBI lineage: Eukaryota > Fungi > Ascomycota > Dipodascomycetes > Dipodascales > Trichomonascaceae > Starmerella > Starmerella floris. The sequence goes on from JANIWM010000022.1 coordinate 29,033, forward strand.
CTATTGTGTACCAGCATTTTTTTGTTTACCACCCACCCTATTGACCACCCCGTGCGTTCACCTCCACCCCGTCACCACCACCCACCCTTGAACCGCTGGTCCCAAAGCACCCTGGCTCAACAACTTTTTTATCACCCTTGGCGACCCACCGCATCCTTCGTTACCAGACCCCCCGGCTTAAAGCACCTCAGTACCCCTAAGCACTCGAAACCACACCCAACATCTGAACACAACCGCTTCACCCCCATTCGAAGGACGAGATGGAGCAGATCCTGGATAACAGCAAAGAGCTCGACGTAACGCTGTTCGACCGCGTGGTGGATGCGTTCTACGGCACGGGCTCGCCGCCGGAGGAGCGCAAGCAGGCCGAGCTCGTGCTCGAGCGCTTCCAGTCCGACCCCGAGGCGTGGCTGCGCGTGGCCCCCGTGCTGCAGGCAAGCCGCAATCCCCAGTCCAAGTTCCTGGCCCTCAACGTGCTGGACAAGTTGGTGACGGCGCGGTGGAAACTGCTGCCCAATGACCAGCGCCTGGGGATCCGCAACTTCGCCGTGTCCATGTGCCTGGAATGGTCGGCCCAGTTGCAGGCCACCGGCACCACCAAGTCCCTGCTCAACAAGGCGGACCTGACGCTGGTGCAGATCCTCAAGATGGAGTGGCCCCACAACTGGCCCCAGTTCATTCCCGAGCTGGTGGCGAGCTCGCGGACCTCGATTGAGGTGTGCGAAAACAACATGGTCATTCTGCGGTTGCTCAGCGAGGAAGTGTTTGACTACGGCGACGCCAGCATGACCAAGGCTAAGGCGGCCGCGCTCAAATCCCAGCTCAGCTCCGAGTTCGGCGAGATCTTCCGGCTCTGTCTGGAGGTGCTGCAGATGGCCAGTCGGCCCTCGCTCATCGAGGCCACGCTGCAGACGCTGCAGCGGTTTTTGAGCTGGATGCCGTTCGAGTTTGTGTTCGACACCGAGCTGCTGCAGCTGCTGGTGTCGAAGTTCCTCGAGCCGCTGGAGAGCCGCAACGCCGCGCTGCAATGCCTCACCGAGTTCGCCGCTTTGCCGGCGCCCCCCATGTACAACCAGATTCTTGTTGAGGCCTTCGACGCCTCGATGCAGATCCTGCTGCAGGTCGTGCCGGTGACCACCGACTTCAAGACCGTGTACGCCCAGGCCAGCACGGCTGACCAGCTACTGATCTCCAACCTTTCGCAGTACTTCGTGGCCTTCCTCAAGTTCCACCTGCCGCTGCTCGAAGCGCCGGGCCAAGAGGAAGCACTGCTGCTGGCCCACCAGTACCTGATTGCGATCTCGCAGGTCGACGAGCGCGAGCTGTTTAAGGGCTGCCTGGACTACTGGAGCCGGCTGGTGCTGGACCTGTTCCACGACGTGAAGGCAGCGATCGCCAAAGAGGACGACGTGCAAACGCGCGAGTTCCTCAAGGCCAGCTTCGGCTCGGGCCAGGCCAGCGGTGCGGGCGCTGCTGGTGACATGGGCGCCGGCACCTCCAGTGAGCAGAACGAGTTTGTGGCCGCTCGGGGGCTGCGCGCCGCCAAGTACTCGACCATCCTGTCCGCCCTGCGCAAGACCGTCATCGAGCACATGGTGCGCCCCGAAGAGGTGCTGGTCAGCGAGAACGAGGACGGCGAGATCGTGCGCGTTGTTTACAAGGAATCCGACACCATCACCCTCTACAAGAGCTTGCGCGATGTGCTGGTCTATCTCACCCACTTAGACGTCGGCAACACCCGCGATATCATGCTGGAGAAGCTCGATCGTCAGGTGGACGGCTCCGAGTGGTCCTGGCACAACATGAACGTGCTGTGCTGGGCCATCGGCTCGATCAGTGGCGCCATGGACTTCCAACTCGAGAAGTACTTCCTGAGCACCGTGCTCACCGATCTGTTGTCGTTCACCGACCGGAAGCGCGGCAAGGACAACAAGGCCGTGGTTGCGTCGAATATTATGTACATTATCGGGCAGTACCCACGATACTTGCGGGCCCACTGGAAGTTTTTGCGCACGGTGGTCTACAAGCTGTTTGAGTTCATGCATGAGACTCACGAGGGCGTGCAGGATATGGCTTGTGACACGTTCATCAAGATCGCCGATAAGTGCAAAGCCCATTTCATCGAGCTGAAGCCCGATGAGCCCCGGCCGTTCATCGATACCATCATTGCCGAGATTTCTGCCCATACGTGCGATCTGGAACCCCACCAGGTGCAGGTATTCTACGAGGCCTGCGGCAAGATTTTGAGTGCGCAAACCTCGAAGCAGAGCCTGGACCGCCAGCTCGAGGCGCTGATGGCGTTCCCGAACCAGGCGTGGACTGGCATGATCCAGGTTTTCGCTCAGGACCCTAGTCAGCTCGCCGACCAACCGGAGAACACCAAGATCGTTATCAACGTTATCAAGACGAACACCGCCACATGCTCGATGCTGGGAGCCGCGTTTGCCAGTCAGATTGCCCGCATCTACCAGGATTTGATGACTTTGTACAAATTAGTAAGTGCCCAGATCACCGCGGACGGCCAGCAAAATAACCAGTTCGTGCTGACCCACAAGTCGCGATTGCTACGCAGCGTGAAGCGCGAGGTGCTGCGCTTGCTCGAAACCTACCTGCAGAACGCCGATGTGCAAACCGCTAAGGAAATGGCCCCTAGTCTGCTGGCCACTACGCTGGAGGACTACCGTGCGTTGCCGCCGAACTTCCGGGAGTACGAAGTGCTCTCGTGTGTTCAGGTTGTGGTCGGTAAAATCGCCATGAGTGCACCCGAGATCGTGCTGGGTATCTTGGAAAACGTGTTCGAGACGACGCTGGCCATGCTCACCGGAGATTTGACCGAGTACCCGGAGTTCCGCGTGGAGTTCTTCAAGCTGCTACGCACTATCAACAAGCACTGCTTCCCCGTGTTGCTGCAACTGCCGCCCATCATCTTCAGTCAAACGATCCAGGCATGCTTGTGGGCCGCTCAGCACGACAACCGTGATGTGGAGAATGTGGGACTGAGTCTCACTCTGGAGATTGTGCGCAATGTCGCGAGCATGAACGACCAGTCAATCGTGAACCAATTCTTCCAGCAGTTCACCAAGCTTATCCTTGGCGATACCTTCAGTGTGCTTACCGACCCTGACCACCGCTCGGGGTTTGCGCTGCAGACGGACATTTTGGCGACGTTCGTGTCGATTGTCGACCGCAACAAGCTCACGGTGCCTCTGTACAAGGAGAACGATGAGGCGCCGGCTGGCACCAGCAACTCAGATTACCTCCGGCAGTACTTGGCCCGGTCCCTACTCAATGCGTTCCCTCACTTGCAGGATCAGCAGATCACACAGTTTGTCGATGCGTTGTTCAAATCCTACGGCGACCGTCAGCAGTTTGTGTCGCACGTGCGAGACTTCTTGATTCAGATCAAGGAGTTTGGCGGTGACGACGCATGGCTGTACGCTGACGAACGCAAACAACAGATCGAGGAGCAGCAGCGCCAGCAGCTCGAGCGGGACCGTATGGTTGGCGGCCTGGTGAAACCAGCCGATCTTGACGACTAATTTGGGAAAGCGTAATATCCAAAAACTTCGCACTGAATGGAATTTCTATAATAGAGTAGCAAATATCGTAATAAGAGTAAATAGAAGTTCGGGCGCCCAGGCGGATTAGGTATTCACTAACACTGACCACCAGCGTTTCGCATCAATTAGTTGCTCCATCCGAGACGTTCCACTTAACGCTTTTGCTGCGGTTATCAACATGTAAAGATCAGTGCCACTATGTCTTGCGAAAGCATGTCGTCTTCCGCTCTCTTCCCACTTCGTGAAAACTGCCAACCAAAGGCTGCTGATATCTAGTGAGTCGTTAATAATTATCTCCTATGCATAAGTAGTATAAATAATTCAGGCGTCGAAATCGTCCACAGTCCCGCGATACTCTTGAATCCGGCGCTTGATCTTCGAGCCATCCACCCAAGTTAAAAAGTCTTCCATGTGTCTAGTGATCAGCATACTCGGATCAGTGACCACTTCAGGCCCCACGCGGACATGGCCCTGTTCCACGAACTTGGCCGCGTCGCCCACAGTAGGTGCCATATGTAATCGGGCCATCACCACGGGCAATCGTCGCCGCGCAAATGCCGCCACGGACAGTTTCTCTAGATCAGACACTTTGGCATTTTTCAGCCCAAAAACACCCATATTGTCCAACTTTTCCATGAGCATATCCTCGTGCTTCAGTCGCACCGGATCCTCGGCTGGCAACTGCGCCATCTTGTGAGCGAGCTGGCGGATCGAGCCGCACATCTTGTTGTATTTCTCGTAGTCGTTCCGGTTCTGGATATGGTACATTCGCATGACTTGAGCAGCCCGGTGGCCTTGGTCCTGTTTCCAGTCGAGGAAATCGACCTTCTTCAGCAGCTTTTTCTCGTGATGCTTCAATTGGCGACCCATGGTTCACGGATTTTTATGACCAGGAAAATAATATTATAGTGAAATATTATATGCTAAGGGTAGGGTCATCCACCCACTGAAGGCTTGCCTTGCCCTACTTTAGAGATGCGCTCTCACTAGAGTGACGAGGAACGTGATAGTTATAGAGTAGAGCTTCCACGGCCTCAATTTTTTCCGTTGAAAAGACAAGCTGGCGGTACAGAATCAATAGAAGTTGGTGAATGAGATCTTGTGGGTCATACTGGCAACGTTGATAACTACAGGACTCGTAAGGCATCGAACATAAAGACTATTAGTTCGCTGAAATTGCCTGATTGTGAAATAGTTTCCTTCTAAAAAGAGTCGCTAATCGCTCTCAATCGGTCATATATAAATAAGGGCACGATCCCTGGAACCACTTCGAGTAAGTATCAGGGCATATTAGCGATAATGGAAATACGTACCCTTTAGGAAACTCCGATCTATATGCATCAACCGGCAGATTGTGGACAATGACATATGGTGAGAGAGAGCATGTGAGTGTATAATCCCCTATCGGGTCTAAAAATTAAGATCCTTCTCTTAATCTGGATAGTTCTTTTAGCTTACCGGTAAGCTAAAAGAACTATTTCTGGTCTTACCACACTCGCAATTCGCACAAAGATATTCGCAGAAACTTTTAAAGGTAATAATTACCTTCTACAAAGGTGGGGGCGGGCGCGTTCGATTGCATTGCAAAGATCAACTCATAGTCAACCCAATATATCCTACCTACCTCAATTTTGTATACACACAATTTATCACGAAAACCAATCAGTCTCCTTTCGGTATGTCTCAGGATCAAGAATGGTGGGTTCTTTAGCGTAGCAATGAGTACTAGTCACTCAGATACTAAAAGCACTAAGACTTAGAGCCCAGATACAAGTCGACCCGCTGCATTGCATAGATTCAGTTACCTCTTGGTCAGCAAGCGCCTTTACGCTGCCGCCGAATGCTGGGCAAGTGCCATTTATCCGGGAACCGCCCACCCATGCGCTTCATGATCGCAGCGACCCCGCTGCGACCACCAAGAGCCTATTAGGCAGTTTCCAAAAAATAGCAACCTACGCACTTGACTGGCCCACCCGGAAGGTTCTAGTAAAAGGCAAGAACCTTGTACGATGGCAGGTCCATGTGTGTGGTCATATCCCCAAAATGGGGCTGATCGAGCGGCTTAAGTAGTCGCTACCGGCACCACATACGGTCGGGTTAGACTTATGTTTTTAGGTTTCCCGCTGACAAGAGGGCAGGGCAGTCTCCTCACCCGATCGGGCGTCTTGGGCATCGGGTGTTTCGGGATCGGGTGCCTAGCCATAGGACATTGGGGCCCAGGGTATATATTAGATGCGTCCCCAGATTATCGGCCATAACCCTCATAAACAAACCGCCCACCACTGGCACTGGTTTCTATATCTATTTGACGGTGAGTGTGGCGGCGTAAATGGCTGTCCCCCGCTTGGATGTACCGCCCACTCTCGAGGAGTTGTATAAACTGAAGGACGCCGCGCCGACGTACGAGGCATGGCAGGCGGTGGCCCGCCAAATCGACGACATGGAACACCTCGACGTGTGGCGCCACGAGGACGCCAGTGAGCTCTACGATTACCATAAATTGAGACGCAATCTCACCGAATTGCGGCAGGTCCGCGTGGAGGATAATATTGCGAAGCTGCTGTACATCGTACGTACCACGTTCAGTCGGAACATCGCCAACATGGGCGACCCTCAGCTGTACTCCGTCGCCCATTGCGGCACCAAGACGCTGATCGAGGAGTACATCAGTGAATGCGAGGACGCCCTGAAATATCTGGCCTCCTGTGATTTCTTGCCCCCCGAGGACGCCGACTCTCCCGACACGGGCGCTTCCAAGACGGTACCGACGCCGGAAGCCATTCTCAACACCCTGGTGCAGACGCGCAAAGCATTCGGCCGCACGGCGCTGGTGTTGAGCGGCGGATCCACCCTAGGCTTCTTGCACGTGGGGGTGATGCGCGAGCTGATCGATCAAAATCTGCTCCCCCGTATAATCAGCGGTAGCTCGGCAGGGTCGATCTTCGCCAGCATTCTGTGCATTCACCGCGACGAGGAGTTCGAGCAGATGTGGCAGCTACTGAACATCCCCATGAATATTTTTGAAAAGAACGGCGAAGAAGAGAGCCTGCTTATGCATCTGAAACGGTTCTGCACGGAGGGCACGTGGATCGACAGCTCCTATCTCCGGGAGATGATGCAGGGCCTGATCGGCGACATCACATTCCAGGAGGCGTACAACCGGACCGGCCGAATTCTCAACGTCAATGTCAGTGTGGCTGGTGACCACGACATGCCCCGGCTGCTCAACTACCTCACCGCGCCCAACGTCGTCATCTGGTCGGCGGTGGTGTGCTCATGCTCGGTGCCGCTGATCTTCCAGGCCGACAGCATCCTGGCCAAAAACATGAAGACCAAGGAGATATACTCGTGGACCAAGCGGCCGTTCATCGACGGTAGTGTGGACAACGACATGCCTTTGGGCCGCCTCGCGGAAATTTTCAACGTGAATCACTTTGTCGCCTGCCAGGTCAACCCGCACATCGCACCGTTGTTCAACCAGGACCGATCGTTTAGGCCGGCAACGCCCCCGCCAGCGGCGCGTAGCTCCTCCCCATTGGTGACGCCGTCTACTTCGTCTTCGTCGTCACCGTCGTCATCACCGGCCTCGTCGTCGCCATCATCGTCGCCTCTGGGGTGGCTGACATCCGGCCTGAGCAAGTCACTGCAAACTGGCCGCTATCTATTCATGAATGAGGTGGAGCACGGTCTAATGATGATGAAAATCGCTGGCATCGCCCCTTCCGTGGCTACCACCATACTGAACGTGATTGGACAAGAGTATTGGGGTGATATCACCTTTGTGCCACCGATCCATTGGACTGATGTTAGCAGCTTGTTCAAAAACCCTGGATCGGACAGTATCGAGGGAATGATCGAGCGCGGACGCAAGGCTACGTGGAACAAAATGGCGCTGGTCCGCAACCACTGCGCAATCGAGCTGGCACTGGACAGAGCCATTGTCGAGCTGCGATCCAAAGTAATCAGCCACGTAGCGCGACCAAACTCGCCCACCCGGCACACACCAACGACCAATCCCCTGCGACCGGCAAACAAGCACTCGGTGTCGTCCAGCATGATGGCAACCCATACATTGACCCCGCAACTAGCATCAGCGAACCTGTCCCACCAGGCTTTGACTATGCCCAGCCATGGCGATTACATGTCGTACTCGAATCCTGTATCTTACTCTGTGGCTACTCCGCGTCCCGCATCTCATACCTTGACGATGCCGGCGACTCCTCTCGCGCAGTTCAGCATGCGCGACTACCAAATGCATCCCCGTGGCATGCGAGGCCGATCACAAAGTTCGTCCAGCCTGATGAATATGGGCCGCCGCAATAGCGGAGAGATCGGCCACCGCCACTCGCGATCATTCCGACGGCGATCTGTTGACTCGCTGCATCGTCATCGCCCTCTCGTTCACCATTCGTACAGTTTGTCGGACGGGACTGTCAAAAACAACCCGAACGGGTCTCGGTCCCCGAAATCCTGAGATAGATGCCAGAATACCCTAGATGGCGGGCATTACGATATTTAATAATTATCTAGACTAAAAACACTAGACTAAATATCGAATCCTTAGCCCCTATTATCTATATGCCTACGAATGGCATGGACTATTCTGAATCATCATTATTTTGCATGAAGCGCAATAGCTTAATCAAGTGTATTGGCTTTAGCTATGTGGGTTGTTGGTAGTTGAGGTGTTTTGTTTTATTCATAGCCGGTTGGGGGTGAAGTTTCACGATCCGTTCCCAGCTAGTACAATATCAGCAAAATTTTTCTTTGGAACATGTAATCTGCAGTCTCTAGTAGCCAGACCTTTCGACGAAAAGAGGTCAATTCGAGACTCAGCTAAGGTGCTTTTGGAGGGTTCTGGCAAACAACGCTATCTTTAATCTCATCAAATGTCATCATATTGGTCATTAATTTTCTAATACATTGGTCGGGGCCATATATCGACGGTCTATCGTTGAGCATTGGTTGCCCCAAGAATCCCATTATTAGCTTTTTGACTTTAGTCGGAAAATGCTGGCTTCCGGCTCCTTTTTTTCGGGGACTTTCGGCCTAAAAGTAGTGAATTTGAGATCCGGCTCCTCCTCCACTACCTCTTCATCTGAATGTTCTAGATTTAATTCCGAAAGTTCGGGCGTTCGCGATAAGGGCAATAGATACTGTCGTAGATCGTTGACATGAGGGACCCGGAAATGTTGAGAAAGCGGGTCGGGTGATTCTAGGTGCGGGGCGATTAACGCGCATCGTATACGTGGATTGGCATTCATATTATCGCATGGATTCTGCTGCGACCCAACGAACCACAGGTTGTGTTGGCTAGCGACCGGCGCCTTCTGAACGGCGCGCTGCCACATTTGTGGGAGGGGCTTGAACATCTGCGGTCCCTGCGCCTGGAGAATGGGCCCCAGCGGCTCTAGTTTCAACATTTTGAGAATGGCCAAGTACATATGAGAGTCGTTAGCGATGACCCCCCAGCCGACTTTATGAGACTGCAAGTCCCTCAACAGAGCTTTGATGTCGCCGGGCACGCTATAGGTGCTGGGCTTGAACAGCTGGGACATCAATTCCCGACGGAATTGATGCAAATGCTCTTGATGGCTGAACTCGAAATTGTTGGTCAATGTCTCTACGCAGTTCCCCAGCCAGTTATGGAATTTATCACCCTTATATCCCGGCATCCGTTGTAAGGAGGCCTGGCTGCGCACTGACAACGCCGTTTCCGTCCAGAGCTTTTGCACATTAAACCTCGGCGTGGCCCCCAGTTTCTTGGCCTCAGTTTCAATCACCGCCACCGCCCGGTTCGGCGTCAAAACGGCTTCACTGAAATAAACAAACGGCCGGCCCAGCGATTGCATGAATCTTTGGTGGGTAAGGGAGCGTCATGGGGACCGGTTATTTCACGGCCGTTTATTATTCAGTGGGGTCCACAAAACTTCCATACCAAATCGCCATAGCTAGCGGTCCCAATCGATGCGAGATCCCTTGATCGGCCTTGTTGGCAAACCCAGCAGTGGGAAATCGACGACCTTGAATGCATTGACCGATGCCGATGCCAAAGTCGGTGCATTCCCGTTCACGACCATCGATCCCAACAAGGCCACCGGGTACGTGGCCATCGAGTGTGCGTGCGGTCGTCGTGGCATCGAGAAACAATCACTGTGCAAGCCGAACTATGGCTGGTGCACCGACGGCGTGCGCCATGTGCCCGTGACCCTGCTGGATGTGGCCGGTCTTGTGCCCGGGGCCCACGACGGCCGGGGTCTCGGCAACAAGTTCCTTGACGACCTGCGCCATGCCGACTGCTTGATCCACGTTGTGGACGCTAGTGGCACCACTGATGCCGAGGGGAAGCCGGCTAAGGGCTACGATCCGCTGGCGGACGTGGATTGGCTGCAGGACGAAGTGTTCCGGTGGGTGAAGGGCAACCTCATGCAGAAATGGGGCTCCATCGCCCGCCGCCATGTGGGAACAAAGGCTCACCCGGCAGAGACGTTGGCCAACCAGTTTAGTGGCTACGGCGCGTCCCGGGCGCTGGTGATGCGGGCGCTGCAGCGGGCCCAGCACGACCACGGCGTGGGCGACAAGCTGGAGCTGTGGACCCAAGACGAGATCGACACGGTTGTGAAGATCTTTGTGCGCGAAAAGTTCCCCACCGTGCTGGCCCTCAACAAGTGTGACGTCGGCGACGCCGACAACAACGTGGCGCGCATTGCCCGGCGCCACGCCGAGTCTCCTCACGTACTGTGCTCCGCGATCTCCGAGACGTTTTTGCGCAAGCTGGCCAAGCAGAAGTACGTGCGCTACGAGCCCGGCACCGAGTTTGTCGACACGAAGGACGACGGCTTCCCCGAGCTCAAGGAGCTGCCCGACAAGCTGAGGGACCGTCTCGAGACGGTGCGGGATCTGGTCTTGTACCGCTTCGGCTCCACTGGCGTGGGCGAGGCCCTGACCACCGCCATCGAGATGCTGCGGCTGGTGCCGGTGTTCACCGTCAAAAACATCCACAATTTCGGCGGTAAGACGGTGTTCCCAGACTGCATTCTTGTGCGGGAGGGCACCACGGTCAAGCAGGTGTGCGACAAGGTCATGGGCGACGTGCCTGTGATGTGGATCGAGGGCTTGTCCGGCAAGCTGGCGGATGACGACAAGATCTACAAAAACAAGCATGACATTCTGAGTTTTCGCCGCTGAATTGGACACATGGTAGGCTGAGTGCGTGGCGTGACCTGGGTTTATGTTGGGACGCCATTTGCGACCGGCGCGCTCTGGTGGGCACACTTGCCGACACAGTTGCGACCTTACCGGCAATTGCTTAATGTCCCCAGACAAAACCACCTCGTGAAATCACCCTCTCCTATGGATCGTCCCGAGTACATCTGCCCGTTTCCGAACTGCGGGAAAATTTATAAACGCTGCCATACCTTGCGCAGACACGGCCTCATAGCTCACGCCCTTGCAAGCGCAGAAACCGAGGCCGTCACCCCCTGCCGTGGCAAGGAGAAACAACCAGTCCGAGTTCCAAAAACATCCTCAATTTGCGCAAAATCCTCTACAAGGGCCCCGAAGGCTCGAGACGCCAGTCCCGCCCGAAAAATAAGGAGTGGGGACCGTGCCCAGGCGACAGGTGCTGCGAAAGAGGCGAATGAGGCCGGCAAAAGCAGGAACTCGGGTGGAGGCAGCAGTCTAGGCCATGAGGATGAAGGAACGGGGGGTTTCAAGGTCGCCGACGAGAGCTGTTGGTGTACAAGAAAAGGGTGCACAAGGAAGGAGTGTGCAAGGAATGTGTGCTCCAAGCAGGACGACGTAGCGAAGGCGCTCGAGGACACCCAGAACGGTTGTGAAAAGTCCAAAGCCGTGAGGACTAAGAGCGCCCATTCCGCCTGCACTGACGATGGGAAGAATTCACTGGATGCCAAGACTGAGACTGCTAGTATTCAGGGCGTCACTTCCGAGGCCATAGAGACGTCGAAGAATGGTAGCAGCCGGAACGATACCGCACCCATGGATGCCGCTAAAAGTTATGGGAATGAGGCTGTTACCACCCCAGTTGGAGGCGGAGTAACACCTGCTCGTGGGGCGCCATTGAAGACGGAAGTTGCGGGGGCCATGCCCCCATTCATGTTGCGGGGAAACGGCGCTGCCCCTCTGGCTGGTGTGAGCTCGTTAAACACCCCCTCCACTGGAAACAACTCTTCCCTACCTGGCGTTTCTCAAGTGTGGCTAACCCCAGCCTCTAACTCACCGTCGAAGCGGGTGCGGATTGAGCAGCCAACCCCGGTACAACCTCGTTGCACGGTGACAGCTAACGAGCCCTTGCCTACGCGGAACATGTTGTGGGAATCGGACAATGGCCACGCGTGGGGTTTGCCGAAGCAAGGCGTATTTGGACCACCAGTGCAAGTTCCACCCATGTCCAACTTACAGAAGCAGAGTTCACTGGCTAAGAGCCCTGTCGTAAAACGCATCCCGAAGAACTTGCAGAAAACGTATCAGCAAACACCGAACTTGCCCGCGAAAGATGCGCAGACTTTCTGTGTGTCTACTGGGGATGAAACACGACTAAGGTGCGTGCCTCACCCGAAGCACGGGCCTCAACTGAGGCACGGGTCTCAGCCGAAGTACGATACTCAACTGAGGTGTAAGCCTGAACTGGAGTATGAGCCTCAAGTGAAATCCGAGCCTGAACTGAAGCTCGTCTCTCAATTGAAGCACGAGCCTAAACCGATGAAGCATAAGTCCTCTGAAAGCCTTGGTGCGCCTGGTGAACGAAGTTCCATTGACGAAGAGACTGAAGACGAGGCTGAGTTCCGAGAAAATGTCACCGAAATAAGGAATACCGCCACGGGATCGCATATACCGCCCCAGAGGACCCAGGCTATGCTCAACTCAGAGAGCTCGTCGCTTCCGGCTTGCGAGATCCTGATGAAAATCGCGCAGGATCAGCAATTGGAGATTGGGACACTGCAGACGGCACTTGGGGAGGCGTTGGAGCGCAACGCGAGGCTAAAACAAACGTTGGAAGAAGCTAAGCGAGTAATGCTCAGTGTCGACTAAATATAAATGGGCTGTGTGCGCTCATAATGCATCCAAAACAATCTTTTTGGGGTCTCGTGCATCGTTGAGCATTCCTAATTGGGTTACTTTCCAGTATAACCGAATACTTGCCATTGGCCCATCCTCAATGTCCCTGGGCCCATCCTCAAGGTGCTTGTGTTCTTTTAACGAACTAGGCATCACATATCGCGGCACAAAATATCCCCTTTTCTTTGATACCAAGTTAGTATCAATATAATCATTAAAATCTAAGCATCGTGGATGTTTCTCAACCCCTCAGTAATGTGATTTATTAGTTGTAGTCGTTACATATATCTCGTAGAGGCAGTATGCTTCTTTAGGACAGTTCGAGCCGTAGCGAGCCATGTCTATGGCAGTACTAAGCATTTATAACAATAACTTGACGCGAGCTCTCTGAGAGTTCGGGGCCGGGACACCCGTACCCTACGAATTTTTCGGTATATAAGTACCCAGCCTCACCTTACTTCATTCCTCACAACGCAATTTTCACGAGAGGCATTCAAAGCATTACTTTGAGGGACTCCTGTACGGAAGTCCCCAGGACTGATGTAATTTACAAGCCTTATCGGAGACCAAACGGCAACAGCTTCCGGTCTTGGGTGCAGCGTCCTTTAGGGGTAGCCCGTCGTGGTCCCAATTGAGGATGGTGCAATGACCGGATGTACATACCTCTTTTATAGCAGTACGTAGATGGGAAGTCGGAATTTTTTCGTAGAGTTATTGTGAGCTTTCAGACTGTATCGCGTGTGGAATGGGTACCTAGGGCCGTGTAAGGGGGCCTTAAGGAGGATATTAAGGAGGATAGACTGACTTGTGACTGCAGAAACAAACGTAAAGAATAAAATGCTACGAGGTTCCAGCCAGGGCTGGCAACTCAAAAACGGAGCACTTAACATAGAAGGGGATTGCAAAAGGTCCAGCGAGATGCACTTTTAAATAGACCGAATGGTATGAGACAGCATACTTTACCATACTATGCTCGACAATTATATACTTCTCCAACAAAAAAACTTTGTGCCCACCGCTAAGCCCGCCTCACAAATCCGAGGTTCGTTTCTAGGACCTAGAAAATGCGCAGTGAGGCGCACAAAGACTTCGTTCCAATGTCTCTCGACTACGTGACTTCACATTACCATTATATATTACATTATATTACATGACTTTTTCGACGGCTCGTCGCCCTGGTTTGGCGCACTCAGAGCCACACGGGCTGCCTCGGTGAATGCCTCACGCACGCCACGGTCCTCCTTGGCCGAGCACTCGAGGTAACGTAGGGCGCCGACCTGCTTGGCCACAGCCACGCCTTCGTTGTACGAAATCAGGTCATTCTGCTGCATATCGTCGTCATCGCGCTGGGCCCGCAGATCGCACTTGAGCGCAACCAGCACCAGCTTGATGCCGTCACAGTTGTCGACGATCTCCTGCTTCCACTTGGTCTGGGCGTTCTCCAGCGAATCCCTCGAGTCTATGGAGAAGCAGAGCATGATGCAGTGGGTGTCCGAATATGAAAGGCTTCGCAGTCGGTCAAACTCCTCTTGGCCAGCGGTGTCCCACAGACTGAGCTGCATGGGTCGGCCGTCAATGAAGATATCGTGCACATAGTTCTCGAACACGGTCGGCTCGTATACCTGTCGGAAGTAGCCGCGCGTGAATCGGTCGAGAAGACTGGTTTTGCCGCAGGCACCGTCACCTAGGATGACGATTTTACGCACCACCGGCTTGGGGGGGGAGCCACAAAGTCCCATTATTATTGTACAATTGGCGTGGGAGAGGAAAGCAACAAAAGAATCAGCTCCACACGAGGGTCGTCAACAGATTATCGCTGAGGTGGCGGCAGCTCGGGGAAATGCGCACCACAACTAAGGTGACCTTGAAAACGCAGGCCGCTTGGGGAAATCGAGTGTTCACCGGCAAGATACGCCAGGTGTTTCAGATGCCGGGGCTTCGCGAGGCTGGGTTGGGCTTGTTTGCTCAATCGGCAACTCTAGTGGAATAGAGTTGTATATCGCACGGATCGGTGCTGGCAAAGGGCCAAAAAACTACGACGAGCTCCAGATTACGGGGATCAGTGAACCGTTGGCAACAAGCAACGGGGACACGAGGTCGGGTCGGGGGAAGGTGAAGGGTGTTCGCGACTGACGCTGGTGGTCTTTATACAAGCCTGCGTTGGCTGCGCTGCTGGTTAAAAACCAGAGCATGTAAGCGGGCGGGCGGGAAGGCAGGGTGGGGCGAGGGCTCACCCAGGAGAGCCAGGGCAGGGGCGTGTGCGCTTGACTAACATCCCCGGGGGGCGGCTGACCAAGAGCCCGGGCCAGGTAACGCGGCCTATCTGCCAGCATTGCCCGTGCCCTGGGCGCTCGATGATGGTGAGCGGCAAGCGGCCTGCAGGCAAGCCCGTCTGCACCGCAACCACGGCACCCTTGGGGTCTACCCCGAGGGGTATGGCCCGGCGACCGAACACTGCTTCGGGGTTCACCCCAGATTTTGAACACCCCGCTCGCAATCACCACTGTTACCCTTGGTGGAAACATTACTGGGGCGCCGACCCCAAGCACAATCCCAACCTGCCTCACGTAACCCAAGCGGCCAGCGTCAAGCATCGGTGTCGGCCCCGCAGGGTGCATGCATACAATACAATTTACACTTGACCTCTTCATAAGCTAATATGGGTGATTAGATTGTGCTTGTTCATTTAAATCATTTCGCATTGAAGCATCTTATCCTAGAGCAGCGAGTTGTCCACTTTTGCCGAGGATTAGTACGTAATGAAAATCACAAAATTGATACTGATTGCAGTAGACGTTGGTAGTGCTAATAAAACGTCCTAAGACTAAGCCAATCATCGGAATGGCGAAAGCAGCATGGCATGGTAGGAAGTACCCTGGAGTACAACAAACAGGCAAGGGTCACTGGTGCATGCGTCATTGGAACACCAATAGGTATTTCATGTAAATGAGAAGCTCATAGGAAATTTCTGAGCGACTTATGAATTAGCGTTTGTGGCTTGCGTGATTAGTGGTATTACATCGCAAAAACAACGTTTTGTGTCGGTGCGTTACACGTTAACAGGGTGATAATAGTGTTTCAGACTATCCATGCGAATACTGTTGTATTTTAGTCGTAGTATATGCCGATAACGTTATCAGTCAAAAGCGTTATATCTAAACAGTGGCCCGTATGAGTAGTAGAATTCCGCGTCAGTAGAACTATATATACCAAATTAGCGCTCGTACGCGAGAGACATGGTCTCCCAGAGATCGGTTGGATGTTATAATATTGTCCCACGCCAGAATGGTGTCAGGGCGTAGCGACTATAGAATAGATCGATTTGGCAAAAATGAACGCGATCGCGATGTGTGATACGAGGTGAGTACAATGCAGGGCTCAACACGCTAATGATGGTGCCATGACGAATTGTCAACAACGTACCTATTTCATCTAATTGAATACGCTTCTATCGACTCGTAATCATGAAGTGCGACTTGTATTTACTTTTATTCCAAATTTGCCGCATCAATATTTTTCGCGGATTTACAAAAACCACCAGGGTACACCATCACTGGAATAGGATCCTCGTACAGCTAAATGTCAAACGGCCTCATTTCAGGGTATGATGATCAAAATTTCAGCTCGAAGATCGTGGCTAGCTAGCAGGGGAACATATACATGATAGTACGGAGGATACTTGAGCCAGGTACAATAAATATCTAACGATGGAAACAAGCAATAAATTAGCGCAAAATATTACTTTTTTGCCACAGAAATAAGCAGCATGCACACCCCACAACGGGACCGTCAGATTGGCTGATACGATCGCTGACAGTATCGAGGGGCTGGTCCTGGGTAACGACTGGTCACCGAGTAAAAACACGTCAGCGACAGTCCGACCCCCCATTATTCATGGCGGTTCCTCACCCTTCTCGATTTTTTCACCCTTAAGCTGAGCCGGGGCAGCGATAACTGATACGAATCTGGACACGTGACCTTTCACCATCCTCTATGAATCATAGCTTCCAGGGCCTGCATTGTATATAATAGAGAGATCTTGCGTGAAATTTCACTTCGGATAGTTTTTGACCCCCCCGCATCTCTTTTATAGATAAACTCTCCCTGGTTAGTTACAACTTTGGTGAGAACCGAAATTCATTAATATGAGCGCTCCCGTGAACATCAACAAAGTGAGCACGTCTGTGGCCACCATGAACCTGTCGAGCCCCACGGGGTCTCCCCTGGCCGATTCGGGTCTTCGACGCAACCGTCGCCAGAGCCATTCCGGCCGCCCTAAGGAGCTCAAGCCTTTCCAGAGCGGTGATATCAAGGTACTGCTTCTCGAGAATGTCAACAAGAAGGCTATCGAGATCCTGGATAGCCAGGGCTACCAAGTTGAGTTCCTCACCGGCTCTTTGCCCGAGGACGAGCTGATTGAGAAAATCAAGAACGTGCACGTTGTTGGTATCCGGTCCAAGACCCAGCTCACCAAGCGTGTGCTGGAGCACGCCAAGAACCTGCTGGTCATTGGCTGCTTCTGCATTGGTACCAACCAGGTGGATCTCGACTTCGCAGCCAGCCGGGGTATCTCTGTGTTCAATTCTCCGTTCTCAAACTCGCGAAGTGTTGCCGAACTTGTGATCGGCTACATCATTTCTCTGGCTCGTCAGCTGGGGGACCGCTCCATTGAGCTCCACTCCAACACCTGGAACAAGGTGAGTGCTGGGTGCTGGGAGATCCGTGGTAAGACTCTGGGTATCATTGGCTATGGACACATTGGCTCGCAGCTCAGCGTCCTGGCCGAGGCCATGGGCATGCAGGTGTTATACTACGACGTACTGAACATCATGGCCATGGGTACGGCGACGCAGGTGGAGACTCTGGATGAGCTTCTGCAGCGCAGTGATTTCGTAACCCTGCACGTACCGGCTCTGCCCGAGACCAAAAACATGATCTCTCACCGTGAGTTTGCGCTGATGAAGCAGGGCAGCTACATCATCAACGCGTCGCGCGGGCAAGTCATCGACATCCCCGCCCTTGTCGAGGCCAAGCGCAGCGGCAAGCTTGCCGGCGTGGCTTTGGACGTCTACCCCAACGAGCCCGGGAGCAACGGCGCCAACAAGTTCTGCGACTCGCTGAACGAGTGGACTAGCGAGCTTGTGAGCTTGCCCAACGTGATTCTAACTCCCCACATCGGCGGTTCCACCAGCGAAGCTCAGACCGCTATTGGTGTCGAGGTTGCCCAGGCCCTCACGAAATACGTGAAGGAGGGCAGCTCGATTGGCGCCGTGAACTTCCCCGAAGTGGATTTGCGCACCACCTACGACGACGTGGAGGGCAACGTGCGTGTGCTCTACGTGCACCGCAACGTCCCTGGTGTGCTTCGCACTGTGAACGAGATCTTGGGTGAGTACAACATTGTGAAGCAGTACTCGGATTCTGAGGGCGACATTGCCTACATGATTGCTGATCTTGCTAATGTAAACCAGCAGGACCTGGTTAGTTTGAACGACGCATTGGAGCGTACCCCGCACCGGATTCTTACCCGAATGCTCTACTGATCGCACTAACTTGCACATAAGATGAATCACTCGCATCCTGTACAAACATAATCTTATTTTGAACTGTTATTTTAAGGATCATTATTATTTGAGCCGCGCTCTACTTTCACGAGTACAAAAAAAGTCCTTATCTATTTCGAGACTGATATGATAGACCATATTACTAGATATGAAAAAATGCCGCACAGATCACGATCTGCGTCCATGTTGAGAAAAATAACTCATCCTGGCAAATAGAAGCGCAAGACACCTAGACCGAAAAAACAACTGTCGATAAGGAGGCCAAAATTAAAAAAGTAGATGTTAGCACGCCGTGTAGCGCGTGGATGGCCACCCTCCTCATCTCCACTAGGTAGCCCCAAACTTTTCCAGTAAACCTTAGCCGATATACAATGCTACTAATACATCAAGTGTTTTTGTTGAGAATGATTGTCAATGCAAACGTGTTTATCGCACCTTCACGGTACAAACAGGGATCCGCCACTCGCGCTCAGCTGGGCAGCCAACATCTGACCCAGAGGAGTGGCGGCCACCTTAGGAGCGGTCTCTTTTATATATAGCGGAATCGAGTTGCCCGTGAGAAACTGTGCCAATTCCTCACTGAAATTATTACAATTGTGCTGGAGCAGGTTGTAAGTCTCGGCGTTCCATTCTGCCTGAAGATCGTTCTTCACATAAAGTTCAAGAAGATCCCAGGGCACCTCGGTCGTACCAAGATCATAGACCTTGTCAGGCTTCCCTAAATGCGATTTGCCCGATTCGCAGATCTGGATACCCTGGCCAAAGTAGAGCTCTTTCCCATGGACCGAGATACCGGTGTGCCACACCCCGTCGATCTCGATGTTCAGTAGCGGACCATACGTCCGCGCAAGACCTTTGCTCAGGTCATAAATATGCAACTGGACTTGGCTCATGGTGGAATTGTTACCAATTTTACTATTATGTATACGTCTATGTCCTGGTTCCGTAAACGGAAAGGTCTTAACAGCACCCTACCCTCGTTACGCATCAATTGATAAGCTGACCTCGGTCACCCGACGCCATGTAGCAGCAGGGATGGATGATGCTTAACATGATCGACAGCCACGTGGAACCCTTCTACACCCTTCCACAGTGCCTGATATCAGTATTTCATACGTATTGTCGCGAAAAATGCGGGAGCTTGCCAAATGTCCTTAAACTAAAATACCGCGAGGTAAACGATCCCTCCTGGGCGAGTTTTCTACAAGTATTGGTAGAGCGGTGGGCGCGAAGGATAGGGCAATTCTACTTAGTTCTGTTTTACTCTATGACCAGGCCGCTGATCCATTACGTAGTTTGATATCTTGTTGCAAAGCTATTGCTGCAAAACTCATATTGCCAATTATTTCTAATGTCCTAGCACCCCCGCCGTCTCCTCTGCTACCAACTACTACTGCCATAACGCCTCCCAACCCCGAGGCTATACTACCCTAGGACTTATCATAGTCTTGGACTGATGTCCCAACTTCCCACCATACATGCCTCCGGGCTTGGACCACACCACCGCCATCCCACCCACTGAAGACCCACGGCCTTAGTCAATATCGCCACAACCACACCTCCCCATCATTACCACCGAAACAGCAATGGCATCCACGGTACTGGCGTTGCTGGATGAACCCGACTACTCACTGAAGGAGTATGCGCTGCAGACTCTGGGCGAGCAGGTCAACGAGCAGTGGCCCGAGATTGCCGACCACATCCCGGTCATCGAGGAACTCTACGAAGATGCGGCGTTTCCCGCCCAGAACCTCGCGGCGTTGGTGGTGTCCAAGGTGTATTACAACCTCGGGGACCTCAACTCGGCCCTCAAGTTCGCACTGGCCGCCGGCCCCGAGCTGGATCTCACCAAGCGCAGTGAGTTCGTGGACACCGTGATCAGCCACGGCATCAAAACCTACATCGACCAGCGCCAGGCCCTTGTCGACGGTCCTTCCGACGGCAAGACCGATGAGATTGCCGACAAAATTGAGGCGGGATCCGAGGACGCCGACCGCAAGTTGGAGCGGATCGTGGAAGAGATGCTGGAGCGCTGCTTTGCCAGCGGGCAGGTCACGCTGGCGTTCGGCATTGCCCTGGAGGCGCGGCGACTCGACTTGATCGAGGCCCAGCTGCAGTCGGCTCACGACCCGGAGACATTGGCGTTCGTGCTGGACACGTCCATCAAGCTGCTGAGCAATCGCCAGTTCCGGGAAAAGGTCCTGCGGGCCCTCAACAAGGTCGTGGATGCGGCCATGCACATGGCCCACGATTACTCACAGTACTACATGCTGGCCACCAAGATCGCCATCCAGCTCGATGACAGCGAACTTGCCATTCGATTGCTCAGCGAGTGCCAGCCGGAGAGCCTAGCCTCCCAGGTGGCGTTCGATCTCGTGGCCACGGCCTCCCAGGAGCTGCGCGATAAGACGGCCGACCATTTCGCTGACAGCCCCCGGGCCCACCACGCCCGGCTCGTCAAGATTCTCAGCGGGGTGCCGACCTGTGACTACAACGTGACGTTTTTGGAGCGACACAACCACACCGATATCAATATTCTGCAGACCACAAAACACGCCCTGGATTCCCGGAACTCGATGTTCCACTCGGCTTTGTCGTTCCAGAACGCTCTGCTGTACCTGGGCACCACGTATGATGGGTTTGTGCGGCACAACATCGACTGGCTGGGCCAGGCCAAGCACTGGACGCGGTTCACGGCTACGGCGGCACTGGGCGTGATCCACCAGGGCAACCTGTCCCAGGGCCGGCGAATTCTGCAGCCGTATCTATCGAAAACGGGCCCCGAGGCCGGCCACATTAAGGGCGGGGCCTTCTACGGGTTGGGCCTGATCTTCGCCGGGTTTGGCAAGGAGATCTCGTCCTACCTGCAGGAAGAGCTGGCCAAGCTCAGCGTGCAACTCACCGAGGAGCCCAGCTCGGGATCCAGTGATGAGCGCGAAGTCCTGGCCCACGGCGCTTGCTTGGGCACGGCGTTGGCGGGGATGCGGTCCCAGAATGTCGAGCTGTACAGCCTGTTGCGCGACGTTTTGTACACCGACGCTAACACCGCCGGTGAAATGGCCGGTATTGCCATGGGTCTGGTGATGCTGGGGTCGCGCAATTTGGAGGCCCAGGAGGAGATGCTGCAGTACTCGCGCAACTCCGAGCACGAGCGTGTGGTGCGCAGCTTGGCCGTTGGTTTGGCGCTGCTCAACTACGGCAAGGAGGAGGCCAGCGACAAACTGTCCACGGAGATGCTCCAAGAGCACGACCCGCTGCTGCGGTACGGTGGTTGCTTCACGTTGGCGCTGGCCTACGCCGGAACCGGCAGCGGCAAGGCCACGAAGCGGTTGCTGCACACCGCCGTCAGTGACGCCAGTGATGACGTGCGGCGCGCGGCCATGATGGCGCTTGGCTTCATCTACATCCGCAACCCATCGGCACTGCCCCGCATGGTCGAGCTACTGAGCGAGTCGCACAACCCCCACGTGCGCTATGGCACCGCGATTGCGCTGGGCGTGGCCTGTGCCGGCACGGGCATGATCGCCGCCGTGGACGTTCTAGAGCCGCTCCTAGAGGACCCCGTCGACTTCGTACGGCAGGGTGCAATGATCTCCCTGGCGATGATTCTGGTGCAGCAAACGGACCAGAGCCACCCACGGGTCCAGTCGGTGCGAAATCACCTTGCCAAGGTCACCTCAACCAAGAACGAAGACGCCTTGGCAAAGTTCGGTTCGGCGCTGGCCCAGGGGATCATTGACGCCGGCGGGTGCAATGCCACCATCACGCTTGAACACCGCCAAACCAGCAACCTGAACATGCGAGCCGTTACCGGTATCGCTGTGTTTCTACAGTACTGGTACTGGTTCCCTCTGGCCCACTTCATCAGTTTGGCCTACACCCCGACCACGGTTGTGTGTGTGACCGAGGACTTGCGCATTCCGGAAATGGAACTGGTGTGTGAGGGCGCGCCGGCCAAGCGGTTCCGATTCCCGCTCAAGCTCGAGCTGCCGGCGTCCAAGCCGGCCGAGCGCCTGGTAACAGCCATCTTGTCCACAACCATGCGCGAGCGCCGCAAGCGCAATGCTGCCAAGGAAAAGGATCAGCAGCAAAAGGAAAAAGAGAAGGAAAAGGAGCGTCGCCAGAAGCAGCAGGGCGAGCAGGACGATGAGGAAAAACAGGCCCAGAAACAGGAGGAGGAGCGCACGGAGTTTAAGATGGCAAACATGACCCGTGTAGTCCCGTGGCAGCGTAAGTACGTGAAGATGCCCACGGAGGCCCAGTTCCAGCCGGTGGCCCATCGTCGCGAACCCAACGGAGTTGTGGTGGTAAAACGTCGGGAGGGTGATGAAGCGCCAGTGCAATACGTGCAGACCCTGCGGCAGATAAACGCTCTTCGCGACAACTCGCAGGAGGAGGCACCTCTTCCCCGGCCTTTTGTCGTACAGGTAACTAATCCTTAGAGTCTGTAGTTGTATGGAGCAAGCAATGTAGATATTTTGGAATATATTGCTTCCTACCGTTGAAGTAAATCGAGTAGGAGGCGTACTATCATAACCTCGTGCGGTCACATTACAGTGGTATCCAAGCAATGCCAATGCTGACCTATACAAGAAGTCTCACATGTTATTAACGAGGGGATAAATAGCGTCCTGCGTATTCTATGCATTTACGTTGATAACTTACAATGGGTATCTCGTTCCCTATAGAATATGATCAGTCATGTAGATATATATTGAAACTTATGGAAAGACTTTCAAGCAATATTTCACGCTGATGACCCAGGTAGGAGAAACTGGCAGCATGTTAAATTAGCTCAGGGGAGATAGTCCCTCTGTTCACCATGGTGAGTAATAAGTTAATCAGAGGTAATAGAAATAATAGTAAGGTAAATATATCTGCAAACCATTGGCAGTGATATGACAAACCCTATCATGTGTGTGGATTGCCAGCGCCCGAAACTTGCGGACAACGGTTGCGAGGCAGGTGATAACCAGTGATGTCCGTCGTTGGGGGATGTTTCAGAGGTAAAGGAAATGTCGGGGCGGGGGGTTCTACCTGGTCATTTCAATGCGTTTGCATAATAATTTGATATAATCATTCGTTCCATCACGCCATAGCAAGGCCTTTTTTACATATATCCTAAAGATGTACACGGCACTACCCATTTAGGAACTGACCTAACATAATACAACAACCCCGCAGGATCCACCTAGCCTTACCTTCTGTTGCACCTACCCACCTCGTCTAGCCATTCATACATGCCCTCCGGTCTTTTCGCGACCGGTGTGGATCCCCCGTCCGAGGATGCGGGGTTCCTCGGCTACGTTTTCTTTTGCCTGTTTGGCGTGTTGTTTTTCGTGCATGGACTGGCCACATTCTGCGCTGGACTGACATCGCCGAAGGCGTCGCTCTCTCAGCTGTCCTATAGCATGGTCGTGTCAAGCGTCGTAACGGTTCAGTTCTACGCCGTGGGCTTTTCACTGCAGTTGTCGAGCCCCGAAGACGCTGCCAATGGGTCATGGAGTGGGTTCATTGGTGACTTTCATCAGACCTTTTTGCGCAACGTGGACTACGATAGCCCTGCGGCTATCGGCCAGATTCTGTTGGTGTACGCCTTTTCTGTGGTTCCCGCCTGTTTGCTTGCGAGTGCCGCCTGTCAGAGGGGCCGGTTCGTCCCTTTGCTGGTTTTCGTGTTTGTGTGGATGACGCTTGTTTACAGCCCCGTGGCCCACTGGTGCTGGCACCAGAATGGCTGGAGCTATAAGCTGGGCGTGCTCGACTATGCCGGGGGAACGATCATCCATATCACCGCGGGCTTTGCAGCACTTGTGTACTCGTTGGTGCTGGCCCCGCGACTATCGTACGCAACCAATCGGGAGGACCCGTCCTACTCATTGCCCATGGTGATCAGTGGCACAGCCCAGATGCTTTTTGGCTGGATCGGGTTCACTGGAGCGTCGCAAACTCGGGATCCGGTCGGGGCCTTGTTGGGCGTGTTTAACACGTTATTGAGTGCCGCTATGGGTGGGCTGAGTTGGATGGCCCTCGACTACTTTGTAGGCCTGCAGCGGAACTCGAACTTTCTGCAAAGCAACACCGAGGACCAGCCTCTAAGTCTGGTGAGCTTTTGTTCGGGAGTCATCAGTGGATTGGTGGCCATCACACCAGGAGCAGGCTATGTGCCATCTTGGGCGGCGATGCTATTTGGTATCTGCGGCGGAATAGGGTGTAACTTCGGCACCAAGATCAAGTTTTATCTCGGTGTCGATGATCCGCTCGATGTCTTCGCCGTGCATGGGATCGGCGGGTTGGTTGGTACGCTGCTTACGGGCGTATTTGCTCTTGATGACTTCAAGAAGCCGTGGCAGTTCTGGTTACAACTTATTTCCGGGCTTACTACGGCTGCATATACTGTGGGTTGTACTTTCATGATTGCAGTGGCTATAGACAGCGTGCCGGCGCTGCGCATGCGCATCGATCCTCAATTAGAGAGTCGCGGAATTGACAGTGTCGAACACGGAGAGACAGCAGCAACAGGCGTCTCGACAGTCGATAGCGCCAGGTATGTGGGTGCCAACCAGATGGGATCAGGAACAAATATGATGGACCTGACTCGATTAAGACAGACGAATGTGAATACCTCTATGCACTTTGGGGCGTTCGACCAGCCTTTGTTGCAGCGACTTCCGCTAAGCTATGGTACATATACGCGGCAAAACCAGGAGCCTGAGGAATTATGATTCGGGCGTATTTATTTATTCTAGATGCAGAGCATAGATTACGTTATAATCAAGATTTAGACGACCAAGATAGTTGGAGTCTCGTTTCTTTGGCTTAAGTGAGACACGATGGGTGGTGGTGGTGGGTTCACTGAACGGGCACTAAACTAGGAGCACTAGCGCAAGACTAAGGGCTGGATATGGTAATTGAATTATATGGCATCACCCTGAAGGGATCATCGGAACTTGAGAACATTAGTCTCCATATGCATAGGATACTCAGTGCAGGACAGCTTTGTACATGGTGTCAGCAAAGCACTGCTGCATGTATACGAGTTATATGCGCTTACTGTATCTAATTTAATATGCAAATGGGGTTCTGGGTTCACAAAATTGCGTTCTCTGAATGTGGAGGTTATAACATGCTGGGTATACTGCATGTCAGAGTGCTTTGCAGGGTAGGCTTGGGATGGATGGTACTGCCATGCAGGCTCGGCATGACATAGTGGAAGCACTGGGATGGAGCCCACGATGGTTGCCTTAACGATACGGTTTCCGATTGAAAAACCTAAACAGCCCCTCCCGATGCTATCACTACACGCAAGGTTACACCGGCTACCCCAGGGTTCGGGGATTCGGCCGGTCCCCGGGGCGGACGGGCCCTGCGACAAAGCCCTAGCCCTCGGAATCGAGAGCTGCGGTAGCCCGCCTCAGGTTCCCCGGGCGTTGCCCCAAAATAAAGGGCTGGGCCCAGGCAGGTGGCGCGGAGCACGCACGGGCTACCAAGATCATTTCCTTCCGTGATCGGCCTGCTCATTGCGGCGCTGCGCCGTGATGGAATGTCAAATAGGCTCCCGTGCATAGGATTCCTCCGCGATCCCCCTCATCCCTCCTCGCTGGTTTGTTAGTAATGGGTGACGGTATAGGAGTTACAACCCTTGCCCGCTTAATTGCGATTCTCCTCCCAATCTCCGGTCCCCCCGCACTACTTCTCGCCCGCCTTACAACACGGCCGCCGCCGCCCACCAGCGACAGGGGCCGGCGTCGCGCTGACGGTGGGACGTAAGGGCAGGGGCGGTTGCATAGAGCACCCGTACACGACAGCCAGCGTTGGCCTGAAGCGCACATGTGCTGGCGTTACTCACCGGGCTGCGTCTGGCACCAGGCCCCCCGTGCCGGATGCCCGCCGCCGCCGTGACCTTGCACCAGCGGTGCCCGGTTCCCGCTGCTCCTCGCCTCAGTCCCCTACATAGCAATTACGTTTTACACACCCACTTACGCACCCGCCCGCTCCCAACCGCCGACAAATACCCACTACCCACAGGCGTGGCTACTACCCTTAGGGGCCGGCGACCCTCTCGCTAGGCAGTGACCCTCAGCAGGCGACCCTAGCCAAATGGCACCCACCAGCAGCAGCACCCATCAGCCCAGCACCCTAGACAGCACCCTAAGCAGAACCGACGATAGCACTGTCGTCGTCATCTATACCCCTTCCACCGCCTCACGCTTATCCTCCCCGTCCCCTTCCACGAACCATTCTGGCTACCAGTGGCTGCGCCCATCCAAAAAAACCCACGCCGAACTCAGCCGTAGAGCTTGTTATACCGCCTTCTCCGTGACCTCAACCGGCGCCGGCCACTTTTCTAATCCCTGCTACCAGAGGCTCGTCCCGAATTCGCGTTGTCGTATTCCGTTGACACCCTCTAAGCGAGCTTCTAGCCATCGTTTCCCCCATTTCCCCCAAGCTCCCCCATTCCCTGTGCCTGCCCGCCTCCAATGTCTGAGATCCGGCAGCAAGTGCGCCGTGGCGACAACGACGAGAACGCCGAGCTGCGGTACCAGCAACAGCAGATTATCGGCAACGGCTCGTTCGGCCTGGTGTTTCAGGCCAAGTTGCTGCCGAGCGGCGAACAGGTGGCCATTAAGCGCGTGCTCCAGGACCAGCGGTTTAAGAACCGCGAGCTCGAGATCATGCGCCACGTGCGGCACGTCAACATCGTCAACCTGTACGCCTACTTCTTTTCCACCGAGAACGAGGACGTCTACCTCAACCTCGTGCTGGAATACATGCCCGGCACGTTGGAGTCCGAGGCGGTCTGGTTCGCCCGCGCCCGGCAGCCCGTGCCTAACCTGGTGGTCAAGCTGTTCACGTTCCAGCTGTTCCGGTCGCTGGCCTACATCCACTCGCTGGGCGTGTGCCACCGCGACATCAAGCCCAGCAACCTTCTGTGTGACTGGCGCACCGGCGTGCTGAAGCTGTGCGACTTCGGTAGCGCCAAGGCGCTGAACCCGGCCGAGCGCAACGTCTCCTACATCTGCTCGCGCTACTACCGTGCGCCGGAGCTGATTTTCGGCGCCACCTGCTACACCACCAAGATCGACGTGTGGAGCGGCGTGTGCGTGATGGCCGAGCTCATGCTGGGCAAACCGCTGTTCCCCGGTGGCAACGGCATCGACCAGCTGGTGGAGATCATCAAGGTGCTGGGCACCCCCAGCCGGGAGCAGATCCGGGCCATGAACCCCCAGCACAGCCTGGAGCACCGCTTCCCCCAGATCCGGCCGAATCCGCTGAACCGGGTCTTCCGCCGTGGCACACCGGACGCCATTGAGGTCCTGCGTGCCATTCTCGAGTACTCGCCGGAGAATCGGCCCACGAGTCTAGAGGTCCTGGCCTTCCCTTACTTCGATGAGCTGCGTTTGCCGGAGACCCGGCTGCCCAACTGGCGCAACCCCTTGGAGCCGGACCGGCCGCTGCCACCGCTGTTCAATTTCGCCGACTCCGAGTTCCAGGGCCGGGATGACCTACGAGAAAAGATTTTGCCTCACAGCGAGTCATCAGGAAAATAATCATTGACGGGACACCGAGAAAACGCGCGCGGAAAAACACGAGAAAACGTATACAAACTTGGGTTGACTTAACGGCTTCGTTAAGGACACGGAACTAATGTTATCCAGACTTACGTCCATTTTGGTCTGCATCAGTACATATATAATTACGCATCATCACTCAAGTAAGCGCCCGTAATAGATCTAGGCCCAGGTCTTGCGCGGGAGGTGTTGGTACGCGAACAGGTGGATGAGTCAATGGTTGACGACGTCTGGACAGAGATGAGCACGGCCGAGATGTCGGCCGCCCAACAAGGAGGCACAAGCCGTGCCCGATCAACCCGATCGATGAACACCGGCTGGTTGGAGGCGCGAGGCGATTGGAGGTGTGGAGAGCAGCGGGCTTGGGGCAGTTAGAGCTCTGGCTTTGGCAAACTCAAAAGCGCCCGTCTTGAGAACCTAAAATCTACAACCACCCGTGAGCGGCGCGAACTAGAGCGCCCACTTTAAGTAGCACCAACTGTAGCTCCGTGAGAAGCCCAAACTGTATAGCCAGTGGTGAGCAGCTGAACTCACGGCGCAACGGGGGGCGACCCCTCACCTCACGGAACAACATTCCGATAAACCCATCAGTGTAGGGGGATTAGAAGGATACATCGCGATTCTACACCAAGCATACGCCTGCATCCTTGAAAAGCGGCAACAGCTGAATCACTTTCTTTTTATTCCTAGTTGTGCTTGTATAGCACCCTGATTCAACCAACACAACAAGAAGGCTCCTCCCTCGCCACATCCTCTCGTTCATAATCCATCGACGCCTTGACACCACCGAATCAAATGACGAACACACTATCGAAAAATGTACAGAGTCGAGCAGAGACTACCGAATCTAGCCAATCGAGCACGGAGTAAACAAACAGTCTCGAAACAACCAGCCCACTCGAACCGAACCCATCTACGAACATGAGGAGAACGAGCCGAAGGGTGTCCACGCAACCCGTCGTCACACATCGGTATTTAGAGCTAACTAGCTATATACATCACAGATCAAACACCATGGTCTTTCCTAGGCGGGGGGCCACTACGTTGCCGAGATTGGCCGCCTTGGCCAGCTCCGTCAGCTTGACGGGAGGCTCACCAAACGGCTCCTCGCTCATCACGAAGGTTCCCCAGTGCACGCCCACCAGGTTCTGGGCCTGCAGATCCCGCATGGTGGCCAGGGTCTCGTCGGGCGCCATGTGCTGGGCCCGGAGATGCCAGCGGGGCAGGTAGGCGCCGCAGGGGACCATGGCCACGGCACAGTGGCCGCCGTAGGCCTGGGCGATCGCCTTGAACAACGCCGGGCTGTATCCGGAGTCGCCGCCGTGGAAAAACACCGGCTTGCCATGCCGCAGCACCAGGAACGAGCACCACAGCGTGGTGTTCGAGTCGTACAGCGCCCGGCCCGACCAGTGCATGGCCGGCGTGCACGCGATCTCGTACCCCAGCCGAGGGTCCGCGTTCGGCATGGGGATCCGGTCCCACCACGTCATCTCGATGACGCGGGCCGTGCTGGGAAGGTGCTTGGACACGCCCTCGGGAACCACCCAGGTGGTGCCGGGCCTCGTCAGGAGGGGGACCGACTCCAGATCGAGATGGTCTTGGTGGTCGTGCGACACCAGAATGACGTTGGGCGAGGGGATCTCCAGCGGTGACACCGGCGCTGGCACCAGACGCTGCGGGCCCACATGGGGGCTCACCACGTAGTCCGCGAACATTGGGTCGGTCAGCACGCTGACCTGCCCCGGCAGCTGGGCCAGCGCACAGCTCTGTCCGAACCAGGTCAGGGCAAGCTTTTCGCGTCCGAACAGCCCCCAAAACCAGCCGCGCTGGTGGGCCACAAAGTCCGGCGTGTACACCGGCAGAACCTTGTTCAGAACCTCGCGGTCCACGGGCACGTCCCCGGCGGGGTGCACGGCGAAAAGCTCGCTGATCCGGCGGAACCCAAACTCAAACAGCGTCTGGTGGCGGTACTCCGGAAACGGGTTGACATACCGGCCGAGAATCTTGATGGGGGCGTACCGCTGCGTCACGTCCGGCTCGTCCTGTCGCCAAGCGATCTCGAGGCCAGCTCGATACTGCACAGCTGCAGTGTACCCGCCGTAGCCCACGGCCACGGCTCCGGCGGTTTTGGCCACACGGCGAAAGACGCTGCGCATCCTTTACCAAAGGTATGAGTGGTCGGGGAAATATACCGGCGCTGGGACCTAACCCTTGACAACCCGCCGTCCTAGGTTACTCCGGCGGTTCACAGCGACCACATGTGTGCACCCATCGCCGCTGCTGTTTACTGAACGGCGCCGCCGGCCGGCACGGTGTGGCCGGAACTAATTGTGGGGTTCAGAAACCAAAGCAAGAGAATGCCGCGATCTTGATGAGTATCTGGTGCGACTGAATCCCACGCCTCGAAAACGCGTGTTGATATGTCGACGATTCCACGTGTTGGTACATCTACTCGCTGCATTACATACGGTAATATATATGCTTACCCACCGCGTACATTTGCAGGCTGGCTAAGGATATAGAAGTACACGCATGCGGGGTGGTGGGTAAACGTGACAAGAACAGGACATGATCCTAAATCATGCGGGGTACTCTATACTCCAATGTGTGATTTTCACATGTGGTGCATAGGTGGGCCAATCGGTAATCTGGTAGGTAATCATCGCGTACTGAAAAACAAGGTCTGTGAACCGCGGTGAATGCACGCGTCGGCCGGGCCGGTACTGATCTGTCTTAGTAATCATTGATAATAATATATCCATATTTATGCAGGGTATCAACCCCGGATTGATTCAGGGTAATGACCCAGGCACAGGGCCGATTCCATTATCGTCCCCTTACATCATCGCGCCCATCATCAAATCAGTAATCAGTGAGATGCCGCCGTGATGCGTCATGGTGCGCATCAACGCTGACGTCCTTGCGCGCACTTCGTGCATAGCTCATCATACTGCATTTACTTTTTGGATCAAGTTCCAACCTGGTATTGTATAGAAGTTGAGCTTTTATGACGCTTTAGCTATATTCTCTCAATATATCAACAGCATAAGTAACAAAAATGTCCTCATTACGGTGCTACTACCCCTTGTTCATACTGGTCCCAACTTCGCAACCGCACTGGATGCTCACTCACAAAGTAAGGTCAAGAACAGACCTCACTTCAAACCAAAGAGGTCCCTGGGGTATGTGAATACTGCAGTGGCACAAATATAGCCCAATTGGAATAAGCTAACTCACTATTTACCTACTTTGTGGCGCATGCGGTCTAACACAGACGACCGCGCGCCTTCTAAGACGGGGTTGACCCTTGGGAAGAGCCTTTGACTAATGTGAAACCCTCATCATCGGTCAAACTTGTGAAGCGGCTGGTCATCATATACCGGAATTTAGCCGGATTTAGCCACAAGCTACCCTCCCTCCCTTCGACATAGCAACTACCGGAGCCTGCGCCTTCATCAGAATCCCCGTCATGATCTATAAATACACCCGGAACCACATGATCTCGTGCCCCCGTATAAATCTTCATAATTGCATCAGAAAAATGCGGAAGGGGTATACGACACGTGATAGACATAACCCATATGCACAACATTGCGGGTAACCCGTATGCATAACTTTGCGGGTTGAAATTTCAGAAGGGTAACATGAGAGATAGATATAGACCAACTTCCTAACCTTTTCAATGATGCACAATGGTTAATAAAATTCAACGCAGTATTGGCACCTTAACTAAAAGAGAAGTTATTTAACAGACATAGTTGCGGATTTCGCCATTTGTGACACTTCTCGCGTGGGTCCGGGTAAACCCTTGCCGCTGACAACTTTTTGGGCACTTGCATGCACTGGAATGATTTGATAAGGCACCTGGTGTAGGCGCAGGAGGTGTTCACGCGTGCCAGACAAGGATCAGAAAAAAAGAGTCAAAAGCTCCTGCTGGCTGAGCAAATCTTGGAGACCGACCGCGCCTTTACATTTTAGACTAGATACGCTGAGCTGTGGGCCCACACCAATGCGCTGGAGGGTGTGAGCAACATGACATTTTTGGGAGTTTGCCGGTGGTTCGATGCAGCGAGCGCGATTGACCCTAGGTGCATATAGGGCATGTGAATATGTGGATATTTTTAGCGAATGACGGTAATTCCGCAGAGCTGATCCCAAATAGGATCTAGTTCAAACCGGACATCCGGTATATAAGGAGTGAAAACGCCGATACGTCTTGCTGCTCTACTGTATCTAGATCACTCACAGGGTCCTCTCTAAGGAAAGATTTTTTACCGATTCCCAACCATGAACGCACTCCTCACGCTCGCTACTATTGCTTTGGTGTCTGCCCAGGCCTCGAACAGTTCTGTTCCCTCTTCCGCCGGCGCTAGCTCCGGTGTCGGTGCGCCTTCCGTCTCTGGCGGATCCTCTGGCTCCGCTGTGCCTTCTAGCTCTGGAGTGCCCTCTAGCGTTCCGATCCCCCCTGGAAATAGCACCGCACCCATCCCCTCTGCCCCTATTCCTTCTGGAAATGGCACGGCCCCGATCCCCTCTGCCCCTGTTCCTTCAGGAAACGTCACCGTGTCTCCCACTGGTGGTGCGACCGAGACGGTCATCACCACTCAATGGACCACTATCGACTGCCCCACGCCTACTACAGTCACTTACGGCTCTAGTACCATCACTGTGACTAGGTCTACTGTTCTTACTCTTCAGGATTGCGGATGCACTCCTGCTCCTGCCCCTGGTGGCAGCGGTGCTCCTGCTCCTGCTCCTGGTGGCTCTCAAAGCACCCCTAGCGTACCTGTCACTAACGGCGCTAATCACGTTCAGTATGGTGCCGCGGCTGGTCTTGTCGTCGCTGCTTTGCTGATCTAAATTCGATAATTGTCTAATTCTGTTTCACCCATACTCTAGCAGTTGGCTGCCTGTCGCATCCCTAACAATGCTCCTTTAATCTTGTATTTTTTCAGTAGCCATTTTGAATGTCATCGTCACCATTTTTATTGAGCGCAAATACTACTTCCGTAAGTCAGCGCTGTTCATCGCGGGTTCGAGCAAATGGAGCGTTACACTCGCGACCGCGAAGCTCAAGGCTTAGCACGATTCCCCTCAAGGCAAGGAGGTCGCTTCAACCCACATTTCGTATTCTGTATTCTGGTCTCTCCATTTATGTAATGAGTGTGACAGATGCTCCGCTGCAATCAGAAGCGATTGTGGGCGAATTCCTTTTCGGGCTTGGCGCCTCTTATTAGCGCTACTTCCAGTACCAAAAGGGGTGGCTGATTTTTTTGTGCTCGTAGGCTAAGAATTTGTACACTGAAACTGTGAAATTAATAGTCTCAAGAAATAATTAAATGGGTCATGTAATGAACGGCGAAGAATAGGACCCCGGTTGTCACAATTTTAACTATCTCTGAAGCATTTTCGAATGCGGCAATAGTTCATTTGACGCATATTAAACGTGGCTCACAACTTTATTTACGGTATACTCTTGACAAATCTGAAAAATCCAGAACGTGGTGCACGTGTGACTGTAAATGTGTCAATCTCTTGCATCTATGTTATGTGTGCGAGTATTCGCGCGCATACGCAGGGGTGAATCAGCACTCGTGTGACCAGAATTTTTTCTTGCAAAGTTCTCCACCAACAGGCACCACCAGGTACCACACGTGGGGCGTTACCTCATGCGTGTGATGGTGGTGGGGGTGCTGCATTTGACTGTTCCCACCACGTGTTTCTGCACGACGATGGCGCGGGCCCATGCATACTACCCTTGATAAGGGCGAGGGGGGGGCCTGCGAAATGTCAGTGCCCGGCCACTGCCATTGTAAAGTTGTATAAAAGGCGCGTAACCCACCCATGAATTGAAGTGCATCCGCTTTTCATCACTCGCCTGCTCCACCAGTGGCTATGGGCTCCAATATACTCTCGCGTTTTCGGTCGGTCGATAGGCCTGTGGTCTCCCGGGACCCAGATATGAAACATGGTAACAGCACTGTCAGCGTAAAAGATGACCCTGAAAGCGATAGAAGTTCCAACGCATCTCGAATCCTGGACAGGTCCTGGAAGGCCAAGTTGGGAGTGTTTTGCGCTGGCACAGCGTTGATGACAGACGGCTACTTCAACTCATTGATGTCGCCCATGAACTTGGTATTTACCCAGGAGTACCCAAAGGTGTACGACTCAGCCATGTCGACCCGGGTATCGAACGCTCTGTTAGTCGGTGAAATCATCGGCATGCTGGTTGTGGGACTGACGTGTGACTTTCTCGGGCGCAAAACCGCCATGATCTTCACTACCCTGTGCATGGTGATCGGTGGAATCCTGGCCACCGCAGCTCACGGTACAACGACTCAAGGAATGTTCTGGATGATTGTGGTGATGCGCGGTGTGATTGGCTTTGGTAGTGGCGGCGAGTATCCGACCTCGAGCGCGACCGCCGCTGAGGCAGCCAATGAAAGTATGAAACGGCGTGGCCGAGCGTTTATTATGGTGACGAACTTGCCGCTTTCATTGGGCACTCCTTTCTGCTTCACGGTGTTTCTAATTGTGTGGGAGGCTGCCGGAGGCGCCAAGCATCTGAGTACGGTATGGCGAGTGTGTTTCGGTATCGGCTGTATCTGGCCGGCTTTCATCTTCATCTTCCGATGGAAGACGCAGAAATCCCACATATACTCCAAATCCCGATTCATGAACTGGAATCTGCCGTGGCACCGTGTGGTCATGTTTTACTGGAAGCGTATGATTGGCACCTGTGTGGGCTGGGCCATCTACGACTTCATCACATTCCCTAATGGCATCTTCTCCAGTATGATCATTAAATCTATCGTGAAGAATGGCGACACGAAGAAGACTGCGGAATGGCAGCTGTTGTTGGGCTGGATCGCGATTCCCGGTGTGATCATTGGCGCGTTTTTGTGCGACATTATCGGCCGCAAGTATACCTTGATTTTGGGTTTTGCAGGATATCTCGTGTTCGGACTGATTATTGGCTGTGCTTTCGATCAGCTGAGCAAAATCGTGCCTCTCTTTGTTGTGTTCTACGGCATTTTCAACAGCTGCGGAAACATGGGTCCAGGTGACATGATGGGTTTGTTGTCGACAGAATTGTATGCGACACCAGTGCGAGGCACAATGTACGGCTTCTCAGCCGCATGCGGCAAGGCCGGAGGTGCTATCGGAACCGAAGTTTTCAATGTCATCAAGAAGAATCTGGGTCCGCGATGGACCTTCATTATCTCTGCCATTGTTGGTTGCGCCGGCATCCTTGTGACACTGATCTTTATTCCTAATATTAAGGAGGAGGATCTAGCTCACGAAGATGTTGCCTTTATCGCGTACATGCGCAAGCACGGATACCAGGGCCAGTTCGGCGAAAACCCCAGTGATAGCTCTGACGGCGATTCCGCGGTTTCTGGCGATGAGAAACAAGTGGAGAAGATTAGAGTGACGCCTGTGGAACCTCTTCACTCCACATCTTCGGTAAATGAGAATGGTATTGTCACTGTTGCTCACTAATGAGGTCGTAATGATTTTTATTTTTTTTTATAAAAAAAAAGTTTTGGTAATGGGTGCTGCGCCCAACAAGCTATGCACTAATGACTCTAAATTAACTAAGAATTATGAAGATTATGGCTACAAATAAGTATACACTACTCTTATACATGAAGTTTGCTCGAGATACTGCTAAAATGAACGGCGAGCCACCACACCACAAGTTCTCCTTCACGTGGTGCACATTTAGTGTCTGGTATAGAATATAAGTCTTGACAAACAGAGATTCCCACAGATACCCGGGGCATCACAACAAACAGCTGATAATTAGGAACATATTAAGGTATTAATTTTGGGATGCCAGTGGACGAGACAGCGCTTTCTTGGGGACCGTGATGAGCCAGCCTTCGTCGATACTAAGGGGCATAGAAAGTTTCCTGTCTCATAAGATGTCACCTTGTGGTAACATAAAAGGAGGTAGGTTTATTTATCATTGTGGTTGAAATCGATTGACCGGTTCAGGGGTCTACACGGGTCTTCACGGGTCTTCGATCATTTCGTCAAGAATGCCTCCGAGAGCGCACACAGCATACTCGATCTCGCTATGGGTGTTGTACAGCGGGGTGGGTGCCCACCGCAATACATTGGGCTTGCGCTCATCACCAATCACCCCGAGCTGAGTGAGTTTTTTTACAACCTTGGGCATGAACTCTGGATCCTCACTGATGAACTTCAACGAGATCTGCGAGCCGTGTTCCAGTCCACGGTCCAGTGTCATCATACCGCAGCCCTCGCTCTCCAAGGAATCTTTCCGAGGGATCGGCGACGGCGGACCACCAAGGCCGCGCGAGAGATCAGTCATGATATAGAAAGCCCTGCCGTAGTGGCGCAGCGACATCAACTGTGTGACCAAGAACCCGGTCAGACTGTGCCGTCGCGGTGCCAGCCCCTCGACGCCACCCACACTGGCGAAGGCCTCGATGCTGGCCAGTATACAGGGCGGGCCGAACAAGCATACGTTTGATTGGGCAAACCCCCGGGCCCCCGGCGCGGGCTTGAACGCAAAGTCCATGTTGAAGCGGTCCTGGGGGTCCACAGCCCACCACCCAGCAGCCCGCGGCTCGTTGATCATCGCCGCGGACACCCGGTCGTGCACGAATAGTCCCCCCAAATTGCCCGGGCCGGAGTTTAGATACTTGTAGGAGCAGAACACGGCAAAGTCGACGTTCCAATCGTGAAGCCGCAGAGGCACGTTTCCCGAGGCGTGGGCCAGATCCCACCCGGCCACCGCGCCCACCCGGTGGGCAGCGGCGGTGATCTTCTCGATGTCGAAATACTGCCCGGTGTAGAACTGGATGGCAGGCATCACCACCAGGGCAAGCTCGTCGCCAAGGCTCTCGATTGTACGCAGGATTTTTTCGGTACTGATCAGATCGCTTCCCGGATCGGGGTCCAGCAGTACCAGGGCGTCCTCTACCTTGAGGCCATTGAGCCGAACTTGGTTTTGGAAGGCATAAATGTCAGAAGGGAAGGCCTGGCGCTCACAAAGCAGCTTGTAACGGGTCCCCGTGGGCCGGTAGAACGCCTGCATTAGGGCGTTGAGATTGGAAGTCAGCGTGCTGGTGAACGAGATCTCGCTGGGACGGCAACCGAATATGTGCTTTGCCAGCTGCTCCGCCACGCGGTCGTCGTTGAACACCCAGGGGTCGCGACCATCTGATCGGTTATGGTGGCCAAGCACGGCCTGGTTGGCCCACACCTGCATTTCCGCCCGCACATTCTCGGCGGCCTGGAGGGGCATCAACCCCAGCGAGTTACCGCATAGATAGGCCACCGGGTCATCCGAGTCGCGAATGCCCATTGACCGGAAGGTCGGCATGGCAAACTTGTGGCGCTGCGGGCATGGGAAGTCCGCTTTCTCTCCAGCCATCTCGAATTTAGACTTCGTCTTCCCGAACACCTGTATTTATAAAGGGTTGGGGGGCAAGGGCCAGCACCGTTGAGGCCGGTAAACACTCATGCACTCTAGACATCCGGATAAGGGCCTGGGTAGTGCTGGGAAATGGATGTAGGATCTGGGTAGTGCTGGGAAACGCATCCCTGCCGATACGAGTACGAGCAGAGTAGATCGGCAACAGCCATCAACCAGGGCGGGGCCGTAGAGTCAATGCAGGAGAGCATTACAGGGGCTGCCGACGGTAGGACGTGTCTGGCAGCGCAATTCGCGCTTGCCAGATACGTTAGCAGATAGCCCCTGGGGAACCGTGGTGGGGGCTATGAGATGAATATGACTCAGACCATTTTCGTGTGCCGGCTTCTACGCTGCATTGGGGCGCAGCACCAGCACTTTGTCTCGATAAATGCCCGGAACATGCGATGTGTTAGGGAACCACCCACTGCTCCGGGACCGGGCCGGGATTAGTCTGCAGATCCGGTGATTAAAAGCCGAAGCCAATTCCGACCCGCATTTGCTTCCGATCATCCCGACAACTGTATTTTTGATACTCGTACCATGCAAACACTTCGCTAGGGTCGTGGCTCAATGATCCCTCACTGCGAAACCTCCTCATGGTGACTTAGCTTATAAGTGGTGCCATTGCGGTGGTTATCGATACCCGGTGCGGTTGTATGTTAGATACTGAATTTTAACATCACCACACCCATTTGCGCCTGTGCGGTGCTCCAGGTGCTCAGTGCCCTCTCACACAATTTTCATATTATTAGATCCTCTTTTTCGTTGACTAGCGCCCTAAGGTCTCCTTGAGCTGAAACCGCCATATTAAGCGAACAGAATAACTATGGATGCCAGGTGATTATTTGTACAGTAGGGTGAGCTTGAGGTTATGGACCATCCTAATAAGTGTAGAGTGTTTATGATTAGTTCTGCTAATCCGTACAAGAGTCGCCCTTAACTACTATTCTAATACTCCATTTTCAGTCTGGCAAAGTGATCAATTACAGCCTGCTGGTTTTGCTCACACCATTGTGTGGGGCGGACGGTCAGGCTCGGGTTGGGTATCGCCATAGCCAGGGCAGCGCCACACCTTCCACCTACCATGTTCCTTACGCGCAGCGAATACGACCGTGGCGTGTCGACGTTCTCCCCGGAGGGCCGGTTGTTCCAGGTGGAATACTCGCTGGAGGCCATCAAGCTGGGCTCGACGGCCGTGGGCATCAAGACCAAGGATGGCGTGTTGCTGGGTGTGGAGAAACGGGTGACATCCAAGCTTCTGGAGAGCAGCAGCATCGAGAAGATCGAGGAGATCGAGAAGCACATCGGCTGCGCCATGTCTGGATTGACTGCCGATGCCCGCACAATGATTGACCACGCCCGTGTCGAGGCCACCTCCCACGCCTTCAGCTATGATGAGCCCATCAGTGTGGAGACGGTGACCCAGAGCGTGTGTGATCTAGCACTACGCTTCGGCGAGAGCGGTGAGGACCAGGAGCGCGTCATGTCTCGGCCTTTCGGCGTCGCCTTGCTCATTGC
This sequence comes from Starmerella floris, assembly GCA_030555655.1. Lineage (NCBI taxonomy): Eukaryota > Fungi > Ascomycota > Dipodascomycetes > Dipodascales > Trichomonascaceae > Starmerella > Starmerella floris. The sequence continues at coordinate 67,773 of JANIWM010000022.1, forward strand.
TGGATGGGATGATCGGCTGGGCCCTCAGCTCTACCACACTGAGCCCACGGGCACCTTCTACCGCTATGAGGCCAAGGCCATCGGATCGGGGAGTGAGGGTGCTCAGACCGAGCTGCAGCAGCGGTACCACTCGAATATGACTCTAGAAGAGGCGGAGGCCCTGCTGTTGCGCGTGCTTAAGCAGGTGATGGAGGAGAAGCTGGAGGCCCGCAACATCCAGCTTGCCCGTGTGACCAAGGATGGCTACAGCTTGTATACGGACGAAGAGCTGGAATCTGCAGTGGCGCGAATGCCTGCGGAAGAGAACTCCAGTGAGCATAATTAGGATAGATGTATGGTGTACTTATCGACGCATTGATATGTTTGTAGGGGATATTTGTGGGTCCGTAGCAGCGGTGTGAGCTCAAAGTGAGTGCTTCTGATCTCTGGCCCGCCTGGTGCTTGTAGAATTATATTCAGCCGCCACCACGAATAGGCGGCGTCGTCATGCCAACATTAGGCAGGGTGGGAAGCCGTTAGCCTCAATTCTGTAATCTGAGACCTTCTACCTTGGCGCTTAAAAAGCGGCTCCATAGCAGCCTAAGTAAATGTTCAGCATTCATATTTACCTCAAATGCTTAGCAGTTTTTACCCTGTCTAATGCCAATTCCAACTAGCACCAATGGCAGCCGTGTCCGGGGTCGGGTACAAAATTAAATTTTTTTACAAAATGCAAATATATATAGTGCGGGATGCCTGACACTGCTTCGCGCTGTCGATTAAGATTTCACTAACATCATCCCGTTTTCCTAGCGTCTCCAAGGCTTACATACCCCAACAATGTCTTCTACAAACGACATCTCCTAAGAGCCCGCCTATGCTGTTTGGCCGCCTCTACAAGTAGATCACTGCGATGAGGAGATCAACCAGAGGCCGGCTATCGCGGTATTCATCACTCAGTCTGCCAAATGCTCGTACTCGGGATGCTCCTTGACCTTCTGGTTGAAAAACTTTTCCAGTTTCGATGCGTTCTTATAATAGGTTGTGGTGTCGCTGTTGTATTTGCGGCAGTTGTCGAAAATGAGATGTGCGTCGTACAAAAACGAGTCGAATGAATCGTACTGGTCCTTCTCCAACTTCTGGTCCATCGTGCCCAGGTCCATGGGCTCGGCAATCAGGTCGTAGTAGTCGGGAACATCTTCTTTACTTACTGGGGCCATGAATGGCCACGCGGAGGCATGACCGCGCAATTCATGCAAGATCTGCTGCATCACGCCATACTCGCCTCTTCGCTTGGGCTTGCGAGCTAGTGCATCCAGCTCGGGGGTCCACCCTGTCTCCTTGATGCCGGGGATGCTCAACGGATCCAGGCCTTCCTTGCTGTGCTTAAAGACCTGCAGTCCGGGACGCCGCACCTGCTTGGCCACCGAATACTGCTTCTGCCACCGGTGAATGTGCTGGTTGATGGCCGCTTTCTGTAGCAATAGGATTTTGGGGCCATCGAGGTACCGGATCTTCGGCAGCATTGTGCACTGCATTAGAGTGCCACCTTCGTAGTCCTTGATGTACCCCATCCACAGAGGCTTTGGAAGCGTAATATTCTTGGTGAATCCCTGTTTCTTAAAGTAGCCGATGGCGTAGTTATCGGCATAAGTGAGGAAGTGCATGATCTGACTGGTGTTCTTCACGTAGTCCTTTAGGTGGTTCATCATGTGGGCGCCGTAGCCTCGCACCTGCTCTGACGACGAAATGGCGCAAAACACAATCTCCGCCAGCCGGTGAGACTCGAAAGGGCGATATGCGATGCCCCCCACCACAGTCATCGGCTTCTTGACCACAGCAATTGACACGTGGTTTTTATCGTATACTAGCCGGCTGATGTACTCACGAGGCATTTTCGGCAGTTGTTTCTGGAAAATGTTCTTCAGTCCCGTCAAGATTAGGAAGCTTTCCTTCGATCCGTTGTTGTGTACGACTCGGAACTCGATTCGGCCTTCCCGTTCTTCTACGGCGCCGGCGCGCTCTTTGTAGGTGTAAGTGTCGCCATTGAATTCGAAGCTGGTCTGCAACCGCGTTTGGTCCTCTTCCTCGGGGGGTTCCTCTCCTTCCTCGCCTTCTTCCGTCTTGACCTCCCCCGATTCGCCATCGGGCCCGCTTTGGGCAGCGCCGTGGTCCCGGTCGTGGTGCAGATTCTGCTCAACGTTCTCGGCTTCAGCCTCCTCGACCTTCATCTCCATCGCCGCCTCCAGCTTGACAGCCTCCTCATTTTCTGACTGCTCATCGTCGTCCACAAGCTTGACGCGCTGCATGGTGGGTTAGTAAGATCCCCCCCACACCATGACCCTTAAAGACCATGGTGCGTATGTATGTGTTCAAAATTAAATTAATCCGTTTAGAGCACCACTCCAAGTTACATTCAGGAAAAACAAAAAGAGACAATGACGGCGCCATCGTCGCGAACGCATGATGAATAGATCTACACGAGCAAGTATTTAGATATGAAATGGAACGACTAGTACTAAATTGAGCACATTGAGAAACGGTATGACATATTCACAAAAGGCGATTCCTGGTGCTTGGTTCCTTGAGACTAATTTATGAAGCTCTGAATATAGTTCGCGAAGACACTAATCATCAAAGCCCAAGAGGATCCGAGGGAGACTTTCAGAAACAAGTCGGGGGGTTGCAGGGTGATCAGCTTTTCAGCAAGGCCCCCGACAAAATGCCTAAAGAGCTACTATGGAACAACTATATCATAAGTATCGTGTTCGTTTATCATATGTTGTGCCGACGGGGGGCTATGCTTGCATTATGTTGCCTACATCAACTCGCCCTCCGAGTCTGAGTCCAGCTGGAGATCTTCCGTCTTCCGCTGCAGCTCGCCCAGCCCGCTGAGCTCGGTAATGTATCCGGGATCACCTAGCGCAGCCTGTACGAAGTCCCAGCCGTCCTTTTTCCATGCTTCGATGACGGTGGGGCCGCATCCAGAGCAGCTGGGGAACGCGGGACCCCACACCTTGACGATCTCGGAGGTGCTCAAGAAGCCCCGCAGCTGGTGAGGAATGTCACCAAGAATGGTTGGTGCCAAATATGGCGAGGCGCCGCGTAGAGAATGCTGCGCTATGGTCGCCATCAGTTCTACGGCGTGGCCGGCGGCAATCATCGCGCAGCCGGGGCGCGTCACGGTGCACATCTGATCCAAGGTCTGTCGGGACAGTGAGTCGCTGGGGGCCACGACATCGTTGCAGAAGTAACATCCCAGCTGGTGACCCACGCCGTGGCGCATGACTACGTAGGAATCCAGCCCCAGCGCCACGTTGATGACCGTCTTTTCCAGGGCCTGAGCGACAACGGTGGGCAACCACCGCGACTCCCGGCTGTCCATCAGCAAGAAGATGGTGTCGGCCTCCGTCATGAGCTCGACGAGCTTGTCATATTCTGCGTGCTGGCGCGCCTCGCTGGCTATGGGGTGGCCAAGCATCGGGATTTCTAGTCGATGCCCGCTGGCTTCGACTCCGGGGAATACTGCCTTGAGAGCGGTGGCAGCGGTCTCTGCCTTTGGTGCGTGTGCCACACAGTCAGAGTGGACGTACAACGGCTGGCGCACGGGATTGGAGTACGACACCGAGCCGCTGTCCACAAAGGTGATGCTGCGCACTCCCCAGGCCATAAGCCCACGGGCGATGTATGTGCCCAGCGTGCCTGCGCCCAGCAACAGGCACTTTGTCGAGGCAATGGCCTCGAGGTCGATCTGAGGCGCCGCACGCCACTTCATCAGCTTGAGGTTGAGATCCACCGCCTGGCTGGCCAGTTCGTGGGGGTTCATCAGACTCGACACGTCGCTGAGCTTGGGTGAGAGCTTGTTCTGGGCGTTGCGTTCCCATCCCTGGGCGTTTTCGCCGGCCCATTGTTGGGCAGTGAGCGTTCCCAGCGCCAGATCCACCCACTGGCTTCCACTGGGCCGGTACACGTAGACTTTGGCGTGCTTGGCCCCGTGGTGGATCAATAGCGCCGCCACGTTGCGCAGGTGCCAAGGCAGGGCCCCGGCCTGGCTGCCGAAATCCACCACGCCCACAGTCACAGTGGCTTGGGGGTCCGGAAGGGCCGGGCCGTCACGCTGGCCCAGCCTGGCCAACGGCAGCACCCGCCCCGACCCGTCGATCAGGCACACGGGGACCCTGAGCCGGCTCATTTGCCGGTCAATGGCCAAATCCGCGGCCGCATCACTGAAGCTTGCCTGCGAGGTCCAGGCCAGGGCCGGGCACATCAGCCAGTAGTAGAACTTGTACTTCTTGAGATCCGAGAACGACAGAAACAGAAACCTGCACAGAAGGCTGGGGTTCTCCAGCACCACACCGTCGCGGATGAGCTGGCCCATATGCGCTGCCTCGGTCTTAAGAAGAGCCAGTTTGTCAAGGTCTCTAAACGCTTCCACGGTGTTGAGATTGAGCAGCTCGCCCGGCACCGAGAAATCGTGGGGGGCGCTGCTGGTGGCAGCGTCCTGTTGGTCATTGGCCGTTTCCGAGGAGTTGCCTGGCTGGTTGCCGGCGGGCGGGGTCTCGCTGGATCCGCCTCTAGTGGCAGCATCCCGCGTTTCCACGAACTCTTGGTGGTTCACATCCACCTGCGGGAGGGCGCTGTCAAATAAGGTCGATTGCGCGCCCAATTGAGTCGATAAAAAGCTATCGCTGCCCAGTCGGAACGCCGGTGCTCGGGAGGCGCTGAGAGGCGGCATGAGGAACCCGGCCAGCGGGCGACGGGCATCAGAGAGCTTGGCCTCTTCCAGCTTGTGGCGGGCCAGCTCCGCGAAGAACGGCACGTCCACAAACGAGCGCACCGCAGCGAATTGCATGCTTACAGCGGCAAACAACACGGAAAGTCGACAGCGGGCTTGATGGCCGGATGAGGATGCGGTTCGGGGGTCGGGGTCCACGTGAGGCCAGGATAGGGTAGAGCTGGGGAGGGGCCTGCATCAGATCATATGGCCTACTACTGGATCCGGCATGGTGAAGGCAGTGTTCCGGAGAACGTGCCCTCGCGGTGGGCGCCGCACCGATCACCGGGTTCTCACCGTCAGGAGGGCCGGCCGTGGAAAGCAGTGGCCGTGGTGGAGCTGGACCAGACTTCCCCTTCTCGCCTCTGCTCCATGGGGGGATGCCTTGGGAAGTTGGAACCGCGAACACCAAACCCGAGCCGAATTGGCAGGCATTGGCATCCTCCCAAACGATGCCTCAATGCCGCGTTATCTGCCCGCAGCTCCTTTCTCGCCAAGGGCAACCCTTTAGGGTGCTGGCTCACTGTGGGCAGTGGGGCTGCGGGTTATCGTGCCCCTAACCCCCGTCCGACCGCTGGCCAGATCCAGTAATCCGTAGGCAGTAGAAGCCAGCCAACGACCCAAATAAGATCAGGTTTACTTGCGAGCTCTCGGTAGTAATTTGAACCGAAAACCGAGGCCGTGGTTTAGCCGGTCTTGCCTGTTGGTCTTGTGCTGCTGCTACTGCTGCCACCCTCTACCTGTGCACTGCGCTCCCCACCTGGGTCCTTTTCGTGTCGTCTACGCCCCGTCGTCGCTCGTGCTAGCGGCACTTGTGCGCGATGTCGGGCTCAATTTCCCCTGAGCCGGCCTCCTCCCTCGCCGCGGACTCCACACTGCCCGAACGTCCTGCTTTCCCGGAGCCCACGCTTCGCACGCTCAGCCTGGGCTGGATCCGGCCCCTCATCGATAAGGCGCGGGCCCGCCCCCTCCGGGTCTCCGATCTGTACCGAATGCCCCAGCGTGATCAGATTTGGCAGACTTACGAGGTCTACCGCTGCCATTTGGCCCGGTTCCGCAACCGACCCTACGGCGAGTTCCAATGCCTGATCCGGCTGTTTATGCTTGACATCATGAGTGACGTGATGGTGTGGACAATATCAGGAGGATGCTGCTTCATCTACATCTGCGGCCTACGATTGCTGCTTCTACAGGCGCCGTTCACGGGACACTCGTCGCTGATGTTCACCGTGTTGATGGCGTCCGGGCTGTTCATGCACATCCAGCTGTTGCTGTACGAGAATTTCGTCCAGACCGGCTGGCGCGAGCGCGGAAGCGCGGCCTTGAAACTCGCCGTGTTCGAAAAGGCCTCCAAGTTGTCGAGCAATCCCGAGCAGTCGTTCGACAAGTTCGCCGTGCCCGAGCTGCTTTTGCAGGACGTGGATCGGCTGCTTAGTGCGGTGAAACCGCTGCCCTTGATTCTCGGCGTTTCACTGCTGTTGCTGGCGTCATGGGGTCTGTATTACGACTTCGCCGGACCCGCATCGGTCGTTCTAGTTGCCGTGGTGGCCGTGGTTACCGGTCTGTTGGCCATGTCTGCGGTCGTGGGCCTCAAGGAGAGGCAGGCAGTGCGGGCCGCTGACTATCGTATGGGTTTGTTGCGCGAACTACTAAAAAACATCAACATCGTCAAGTACTACGGCTGGGAGCTGGCCCTAGCCAATGTGGTGGAGCGATACCGCCACGTTGAGCGCCGGATCCGCACCGTGACTAAACTGACCCGCGTAGTTATCAATGCCATCAATCGCAACATGGAGTACCTTGGCACGGCGGCCACTTTTTGCATCGGACTGGAATTCGGTGTCCGATTTACCGTCGATGAGGCCCTGCCCTTGTCGGAGGTGCTGAACATAGTTAACACTCCGATGTTCACAGTATCAACAGTCTTCGCCACTTTCGACCAGCTGCTGGTATCTTTCCACCGCATTAACAAATTTTTCGGAGCCCCAGAATCGGTACCCGTATGGGGTTCATTGCCCCCCAATTCGAATTTGGCCTTGAAAATCGAGCACGGAGACTTTTGCTGGGGCTCACGGGGGTTGTATCATGACGACCACCCGAGCTCATTGGATCTCTTGCATAGGCAAGAGGATCCCGACAACTGCCATTACATTATCAAAGACCTAAATCTAGACATTCGCAAAGGCACCATCGTGGCCATTGCTGGTCCCGTGGGTAGTGGTAAGTCCACCGTTATGAACGCTCTGAAGGGTGTTTTGGGCTCCCCATCGGTTTACAAGGACCCATATTCTCGTCTCATAGCCGTTTTAGCCTCTTGTAGCTACCGTGGCACGGTAAGAGATAATATCACCTTCGGCGCGGAATGGAACTCACAGCACTATGATCAGGTTGTCAGTCTATGCCGTCTTGACCAAGATTTTGAACAGTTTCCGGACGGTGACCTTAGTGAAATTGGCGATGGTGCCTACACGCTGAGTGGCGGCCAACGCGCACGTATCTCCCTGGCCCGGTGTTTATACGCGGACCCAGACATCTATTTGCTTGATGATCCTTTGTCATCTGTGGACGGACTTGTTTCTGGACAAATTTTTGCACGGTTGTGCCGGCTAGTCCAACTATCTAAAGGCCAGAAAACCATGGTGATAGCTACAAACAATTTGCGTATGCTAAATGACGTGGACGAGATTGTATATCTCAAAGGTGACGGGACTTACTTGAGCGGGACTCTGAGCGAATTGCTCGAGGATGAGGAATTTTACGAGAGTTTTCGCTCTGGTAACAGTGCTCCGGATCTTGACGCAGATAATGATGATGAAGGTGATAACACAGATAACTCTCGAGAAAATACCATCAACAAAAACAGCACCAACACCAATCATCCGCATTTCAGACCCACTCATCATGAGGCCTCGGAACCCCCAGAGATGACTCCCATGAATGCCGAACTTAGTAGTACGGATGATGATAGTGACATTAGCGCGGAATTCGCGTATCATTTAATGGACGAGAGCTATTTAACGACCCCGGCAACAATGTTAATGAGTGCTGATCGCATGACTAGTACGCACTCAGGTACTTATCGGTTCAATGGTCCTTCAGTAGTAAATGATGCTCGGGAGTTCCCCGCGGCCACCGCGGGCGATAATGAGTCTGCTCGAGAGTCAAGCCTAGGCCTCAGTGGATCGAGCGATGGTCAGCTATTCTCACTTATTGATGACGGCAGTGAAGTAAAAGAGTTGAATATGCTTGCCACTCTCCGAGTTATCATGGACTGGATGGCCAAAGCGTCCACGTTTTGGCTGATCGTAGCTTTTTTCTTTATTTTTCTATACTCGGCTGCGGTATTGGGCCCTTACATTGTTCTGATGCGGATGTTCGAGTCTGGAAATATCGATATTCAGCGAAACTGGGCTGTGATCTTCCTTTTGGTGGTGTTAATTCAAGTTTTCTTCGACATTATCAAAAGATTCGTGTGGATATTTGTTACCAATAAGGTGTCTACTACGATTCATCACCAGGCTGTGCTCAGTTTGTTTAAAGCACCTATGTCGTACTTTGAGTCGATTCCTCTTGGAAAATTGTTGAATCGACTCGGGAAAGATATAAGCTCTGTTGATTTCCGTATTGGATTTCCTCTCCTTGTGTTAACGCAAAACCTATGCGAGTCTCTGGTGCGACTGTCGTTTTTGGCCTATATGGACCCGGCTATCGGCCTTATTCTCGTATGCGGTACCATTATAACGATGTTTGCCACTCACTTCTCGACTACCGATATTCTTGGACGTGTTCATGGACTAAACGATTTTGTATCAGCAACCATCGTGGCCGAATTGATGGAAAAAGTGAACGCGTTACCATTGATTGCTGACTATGGAAGAGTTACTCCAGTGTTACGAGAGATTGCTGATCGTCTGGATGATCAAATTATGAGCTCGATCTCGATGTCTGGTGTTATGATGTACCTGGAGGCCAGAAGTATTGCTTTTGCGTTCTTGGTAATTCTTGCTGGCCAATTCGAATTGAGCTTCAATTCCCATTTAAGCGCCGCTGAAGCTGGCGTGTGTACCTTAATGATGTGGAAGCTATGGATGATTTTCATTTTTGCTGTGCGGAACCAAGATCAGCTTGTGTTTTTGGCCCGCAGTATTGACCGACTTGAGGACTTCATCAGCCGGACTCCTCAAGAACCTTACCGTCGAATGTGTCCTCACAATCAGATACCCGAGCCGAAGTGGTCTCCATCGGTGGGGGCCATCGATTTTGAAAATGTTGGGTTTAGATATCGACCCTTGTTACCATTAGTGTTAGACCGGTTCAACTTATCAGTTGCCGGTGGTGAGAAAATGGGGATCTGCGGTCGTACCGGTTCGGGCAAGACAACACTCGTTAACGCCATTTTTAGATTCGCTGATTTATCCCACGGCCGGATATGCATTGATGGCCAAGACATTACTACTGTTCCATTAGATGATCTTCGTAACTCGTTGGCGATCATTCCCCAGCAGAACATCCTGTTTAGAGGAACAATTCGCTCCAACATTGACCCGCTAAGTATAACTTCCGATGAAGAGGCTTGGGACGCGCTGCGGCGCAGTGGGTTTTTGCAATCGACTTCGTATAATGTGGACCTTGATTTCCAAGTACAAACTGGTGGTGAGAACTTCTCTCGTGGTGAGCAGCAGATGATTGGACTGGCCCGGGCCCTTGTCCGTAAAGCCAAAATCCTGCTGCTGGATGAGGCCACGGCAGCTGTAGATTTAGAGACCGACAAGCAGATCCAGCAAACGATAAAACGCGAGTTTGCCGGTTGTACAGTTATTAGCATTGCCCATCGGATCCAAACTATCGTGAAGTACGATCGTGTCATGGCTGTTGGACCCGGAAACCAACGCGAAATTGGCAAGCCGTATGAGTTGTATAAGCAGCGTGGTCTCTTCTGGGAGATGTGCGAAGACGCTGGTATCGAGGAGGTTGATTTCGAAAACTAAATTGTCTCTTGATACAAAGAATGCATGAGCCAGATAGGTTGTCTTAGACGAGCACATAGATGTAAGTATTTGGTATAATAATACCATAATTGATTTGATAAATGGTATGTATAGTTGATCGCTCGCCATAGTGTACGTAGGGATCAGCAATTGTATGCGGAATTTCATGGATAAGTGTCGATCGCAGTGTGTGCTGATATCTCTTCGAAGCTGAGTAAGATCGCGACCGAAGAAGTGTTGGATTGTATTCTTTATCATTGGAATCTACTGTTGATTATTTTTGTGCGTCAATCAATTGTCCGCCTGCTGTCCGATAAATTGGCTAGGTCTTATGCAGGTTTGGTCCGGTGCATTCACTTTTTCCGGCGACAGGTTGACATGTTTGAACTACACTTTGTCGCCCACCTGCCCCCAGCTGACTTCACTTCATCGCTGCCATCATCGTCATCTTCTAGCTCATCGTCACTTTCTTCTCCCTTTCCTTCCTCTCATTTCTTCTTCTTCTTCTCGCAGCGTCATCATCATCTTCTACTCCTCATAATCCTGATCGGCGTACCCTTTTAATAACTAAAAATTCTTTAAGAGTACATTGGGCTATGCAATAACAAGGCGTAGTAACTATGGACAAAGCTGCTCCTGCATGAAGGGCGAATTTTATTATTTCGTGCACAGTGAGGTTGTGATTTTCCGTTTTTATGCTCTGATTATCCCGACGGGAGGGAGACGGTCAACATGAGAGAATTGCCTACTCAGAGGATCAGCGGGAAATTTTCTCTCGATTCCCGAAAAAGCGCGGCTTGGCTATTTCGCAGGGATAATAGAACATGGCAGTCGCGATTGGCGGAAGCTTGCGTGGCCCTTGCAGGCCCCTCGCCCAGTATTACCCTGCTCACGGCCCGCCTCAACTTTCATAGCCCGGTAGGCCTACCATTACTATGACAGGCGACCCTAGCGGCTAAGCACATGCAACCCTAGTGCACGAACACATGCGACCCTAAGCACGCCTTCACCTTTTATCTCCACTGTATCGACATTCGCACCTTGGTGGTACCGGTTGATTTTGAGTGACAGCGGAGCCCGCCATAACCAGTCTGGGGAAGTAGTACTACACAATGCTCCCTCGCCCATGGCCGCGAATGCACCGCCGCAAGTCTACGGACAGCCTGGGCTCTAACGACGAGCGCTTTCCGCCCGCCCACCATGGCCACCACACCCCGGCCTCTGAGACCGTAATCCCCCACGCCAGCGTGTTCCTGGACGACCACTTGCCCGCTGAATACTTCCGACAGGATGTTATCCGACTGATTCATCAGCTGCGGATTCCTGGCTGGTCATTGGTCAGTGTAAACATGGCCAACGACTTGGACATGACCAGGATCAGCGGGGCGCTGACGAACTCCGTGTACTCGGTGCGCGCTCCCAAGCACGTCAAAGACACCGTCAAGCGCGAGCACTCCGGCAAGGCGTGCCACCACAAGCTGCCCACGAACCTACTGCTCCGCGTCTACGGCCCCAACGTGGACCTGCTCATCGACCGCCCCAAGGAACTGCGCACGGTGGCCGAGCTCACAAAGCACAACATTGGCCCTCGGCTGCTGGGCACGTTCCAGAACGGCCGGTTCGAGCAGTTCCTCAACGCCCAGCCGCTGACCAGGCACGACCTGCGGGTGCCGGAAACCAGCGTCCAGATCGCGAAACGCATGTGCGACCTCCACAAAAACGTACCCGTCAGCGCCAGCGACGCCGCGGGCGGCGCCGTGGTATGGCAGTACCTCGCAAAGTGGACGCCGACGGCCCAGAAGCAGATGCAGAGGCTGGAGGACCGCAGCCCGGGCACGACGCAGCAGATCATACACCGGCCCGACTTCGCCGCCTTCGTGGAGGCGGTCGCCAAGTACCGGCGCTTCCTCGATGCAAAGTACCCTGCCACCCCGCAGTCGCTGCACTCGCTGGTGTTCTGCCACAACGATACCCAGTACGGCAACATTCTGCGCCTGGACCCGCCGCGGGGATCGCCGCTGCTGCAGCCCCAGAACGAACACCGCAAGCTGGTCGTCATCGACTTCGAATTCTCGGGGCCCAACCCGCGGGCCATTGACATCGCCAACCACTTCAGTGAGTGGATGGGCGACTACCACCACCCCACGATGCCCCACCACATCTGGTTAGACCGGTACCCCACCCCGGAGGAGCAGCGCCGGTTCGTGACCAGCTACGTCGAGCACGGCGCCGAAGTGTTCGACGAGGCCGTCATGGACCGCGACATCGAGACGCTGATCTCGGCCGCTGCTGACTGGCGCGCGGCGGTCAGCGCGTTCTGGGCAATGTGGGGGATCGTGCAGACGCCTCTGGACACCGACCAGCACATTCGCGACGAGTACCTGGAGAAGGACCCCCAGTACGAGCTGACGGCGGAGGCAGGCGAGTCGACGGGGTCGCCGGCCGATCCCGTCGACCCTGCCAGTGACAATGCCGTGGAGGAGGACGATGCTGCCGAGGAGGATGATGCCTTCGATTATCTGCAGTACTCCCGCGAGAAAATGGCCCTTTTCTGGGCCGATTATGAGAAGCTCGGTCTGTAGCCTGGCGGCGGTATACGAATGCCCAGCTCGGCTCCTATTGTAGGCACCCAGCATTTCCGAACCCGGCCCAAGAGGGAACGTCCTGTAGACCCTCGCATTTCCTGGATCATTTCTGGTGACACCGGCGTCAGATCTGGTCAAAGATGTCATTGTCTGCGCTGGCAGCTATCGACTTCGGGGCAACGGGCTTCCCTTAGCGTACATACCTAGATATCTAATGAGACTGGACGCAGAGTGCGCTTGATCAGAATGATCGGCGGTTTCACCAGGTTCCCGGAGAACTTCCCTATTAGGAACGTGGTGCTGATTTGGTAGATTCTTATAGCCGCAGCCGCCATGTGAAATCGGTCTTCAATTTGAATGGAATAAGGAGTATGGCTACTAAAACCGGCGCTGGAAGTCTCGCAGAAACTAACCTGATTACCACCGCTACTAGCCGGGATCACCACTGCTACTAGCTGGGATCACCACTATCTGGGGTGCGTCCCCACAGAGCACTTGACCGACAGTATGTTTCTAACACGTAGGGCCTCGGTTGCAAACAAACTTAGTTACAACACCTGTGCTTAGCTTATATATCGACTAATACTACCTAGTGACATCCTTTCGGTTAATCACAACAATGATCTGCTGTTTGTTCCCGTAGCAAAGGCGGATTGTTCCGAGTTATGCACCGGCCCGTCGCCACGTTCACTAGGACCGACGCGGGGGTTTTCACAGCTGCCGACCACCGGGTCGACGGGCCGACGCTCTGTATACTAGTGGTCTACTCTATATGCAGTCTAGAGAAGCATCTTGCGGGGATCCTCGATGTACTCCTTGACAGTGCGCAGGAAGCTCACGGCCTCACGGCCGTCGACGATGCGGTGGTCGTAGGTCAGCGCCAGGTACATCATCGGGCGAGCCTCCACCTTGCCGTCAACAACCACGGCGCGGTCCTTAACGCCGTGAAGACCCAGCACGGCGCACTGCGGCATGTTGATGATGGGCGTGCCAAACAAGCTGCCGAACACGCCGCCGTTAGAGATGGTGAAGGTGCCGCCAGACATGTCCTCCAGGGTGAGCTGGCCATCCCGAGCCTTGGTGCTCAGGTTCACGATCTCCTGCTCGATGCCCAGCACGTCCAGGCTCTCAGCGTTGCGCACCACGGGGGTGACCAGACCCTTGGGCGTGGCCACGGCCACCGAGATGTCGACGTAGTCCCGGTACACGATGTCCTGGCCAACAATGCTGGCGTTGACGGCGGGCCACTCCTTCATGGCCAGGGCGGCCGCCTTGGAGAACAGACCCATGAACCCGAACTTGATGCCCTTCTTCTTGATGATCTCGTCCTTGTACAGCTTGCGCATGTTGAGCAAGGCGGTCATGTCGACCTCGTTGAAGGTTGTGAGCGAGGCCGAGGTGTTCTGCGACTCCTTCAGGCGCTCGGCGATCCGCAGGCGCATGCGGTTCATCTTCACGGGGGTCTCCTCGCGGCTGAAGGCCGGCTTCGCCGTCTCCTGGGCGGGGGCGGGCTTCGGGGCAGGCTTCTTGGCCTCCTCCTTCTTGGGCGCCTCGCTCTGCTTGGGGGCAGGGGCAGCCTCCTTCTTGGGAGCCTCCTCCTGCTTGGCGGCGGGAGCGGGAGCGGCCTCCTCCTTGGGAGCGGTCTCCTTGGGCTGGGCGCCGCCGGCGGGGGCGTCACCCGGCTCGATGCGCAGCAGGTCCTGGCCAACCTCGACGGTGTCATCCGGCTGGGCCAGGAATTCCACAATGGTGCCGGCCATCGGCGCGTTCACAGCCACGTCGATCTTATCGGTCTCGATAGAGGCAATCTCCTCGTCCTGGGCCACAAAGTCACCGACCTGCTTGGTGAACTCCTTGAGCGTGCCCTCACTAATGCTCTCAGCCATCTCGGGCACCTTCACCACCTCGGCGTAGGTGCGCACCGACATCTGCAGCGGCGACAGTCTCAGGCTGGGGCCCGCCATCGCCACCCGGGGGCTCGACGAAGGACGGTAGGCCATCGGTCGCTGCAGGCTGGACAGGGCGCGAACAGAGGCCATACCAGCGGCCCGCGTAGGAGGGGCCGTACGAGTGGCGGCCTTCGCCGCCAACGCCGAACGTCTAAAAGAAGTACGGAGCATGTTTATAGTTGGGGGGTGTTTTTTGGTGTGGGTGGTTTGTGGACGGGTTTTTTGTGGGGTGGTTGATTTTAAGTGGGTAACTTCTACACAAAACACTGGCTCGAGCTCACCTCAACAGAAATTACGCGGTGGTAGAACTTATTAGGAACCGTTTTTGCTGAGGCAACGTGAACCAATTGGGTTCCACTATATTGGTCGCCCCAGTCACGTGGTGCATGTTCCCCGGATTCCACGATACCTTTAGCGTTGACAGAACTTCGTGGGCGCATACATGCGTGTATGAATTCGGATGCCTCCCGTGCTGCCTTTCGGCCGCTCCAACCACCCTACCTCAGTCACACAAGTATTTTGCTTATTAATGACGCCGCCATTACTGAATAATCGAAGGCCTGGGCCTCGCCAGCGAGTCACACACATACGATGGCCGCCGCCGCAATGGTCTTGCGTTACGGCGTCGAAATCGAATCTCTACCGCCCTCGTCGAGAGCATCACAACATCATCGTCGTATTTTGAGCCATGGAAGTACGACCCCAGCTCCTAAGTTCACTGAGGAATTGCTTGTTACTCAGCCAGCTCGCCCGCCATAATCTTTACATTTATTTAGAAATTTCCTTTTCATACCCAGCCCATCCCTCTCAGAGTTCACCAAGCTTCATGTCTCACTGAGTTTAGTGCAGTCAGACGCGGTGATTATTGTTTATCTTGTTTAACGTTCCCTTACCCTGTTGTTTACCACTTCCCTTCTGGGGCACTGGGCGGTTGTATTCCAAGCAGATCTGCACGATCAAAGTAGCAAGATTTGCGGAAGACAATTTAACCAGTCACACTACTGATCGATTGTCGCTTTTCCACCAGCATTGTTCTTTATATTCACTCTTCTATCCTGCGGTGTTTCGCTACTAAAATAGACGCTCCAAAATGAGCCACCGCCCCACTGATTCGTTCTCTTTTTTTGCGGAGCAGGACACTTACTACCCGAAATCTGACCAAAATGTACACCAGCAGTTCTCGCAACCCCCCAGTCTGCCACCAATGCAATTACTCTCCGACTTCGAGGCGCCTAACTCGGTACAGATTCCCCAAACCGACTTCGATCCATTTTATTCCGACATTGTCAATCTTGATTCCGAACTTGATGTGAACTTGGTGGCAATGTCTGACCTCATTCTTCCTGAAGGAATGCCTCATTTGACTGGAAACGGTACTCACGGCCACTTACGACAGCCCTCACTCAGACAATTATTGTCGGGGAGAGCGAGAGCCGAGCTCCCACATTCTGAACCTGGTCAGCAACCTTATATTGAATTCGCACCAGCTCAACCTATTCCTAAGATCAATCCTGACTTACCATCAGATCCTCAGGCTGTTTCCTATGCTGGCACCGCAGATCAGTTCGACGAATTGCCGTCCTCTCCACCCTCTTCACCACAGAAGGCCGCCTGGGGATCGCAACCGTACAGCAGTCCGGGAAAACCCCCTCCATTATCATTCGGTCAACGACTCCATTCCGATCTACCGGAAGATCACACAAGTGGTAATAACTACAGACGACGTTATCATACCTCTGAAAGAAGGGGACACCGCGATTCCCTGGGAATTAGCAACATCTTTAATCATCGCCCTCAATCGAGTGTGATTGTTTCCACAGAACAGGCAGATCATGTTGCTCCCCAGCCGCTATTCGCACCATCTGATGCTGGTAATAACTACAATGCCATTACCCCGAGTGGCTCCCCGTATCACAGTTTACGATCACCTTACATGGCACCACCAACACAGCCCAACCCAGCTTCCCCATATCTCCAAGAAGCACAGAACGTGCGGAGCAGGTACCACTTCCCTCAAAGAATACCGGCATCAGAGCCTCCAGACTTACATGAACATTATGAGCTTCCTCATTCCGATATCCGAACATCCAATCTTCACTCTTCGGTGATTCAAGATCATCATTCCATTGCTGCTTCAGAACCTCCTCAATTACCAATGCCTCCTCAACTACCCCTCAGTAATTATGGAATTCCTGACTTGAGTCCTGCGCTAAGTGATGCTTCATTATCACCAGATCCATCCTCGCCAGAACACATTTCCGAGTTCAGTTGGCAGCCTATTGTGACTCTACCCCAATCTGATCATAGTGAAGCAATCATTGAACAACAGCGCAAGCCAAAATTGAAGCGCAAATCCAGGCTCCCAGATGGTGTCGTTGACAAATATGTCGGCACAACGGACACTGAACACGTTTACATGTGCTTGTATCCCAACTGTAATCGTCTTTTCAAGCGCACTTACAACCTCCGCTCGCATATCCAAACGCATCTCTGTGATCGGCCCTATACCTGTCCATTGTGTCATGCAAATTTTGTGCGTCCTCATGATCTTCGACGACACGAACGTTGTCATTCCACTGCCAAGCCGTTTGTGTGTCCCTGTGGTAAAGGCTTTAACCGACAGGATGCCATGCAGAGACACAGACTCCGGGAAATCTGTGTCGGTGGCATATCTTCGGGAACTCCTAAATCACCAAAACCCCGAGGTAGGCCCAAAGGTCGACGTAATACGCCGTCATCAACACCTGATATCGCTGGCACTTCCCCGTACGGAAATAGCGCTACTATAGGTGAATCACCAGCCCGGTTTGAAGGGATACCTGCCCACTTGAGTAAGACGCCACAATTAGGCTCTACAACGCCTCGATTAGGAGATGAAACTCCCGATCTGAGCGCAAATCACTCAGTCACGCCAGTGATGCACTTAGAACCGATTCCGGAGGGATTCAGTCCTAAAACTTAGCCAATGTGTTTTTTGTGTTTAACTATTTAAATTTATTTTGCACTATTGGATACAACGACGAATAATTGCATACATAATTAAAATGTATTCCCCGTAAATGTCTGAATCCACTTACAAATCGGGAGAAATCACACGCTTCAAAAGTAGCAAACATTTAGCTGGTGAATTTTCTGTATTAGATTTACCAACTCTGCTTCAGTGTTCAGTACGGAATTCCGTTAGTCAACCTCTGGAACTCGTCATAGCCCTTAGTGAAATTCGATTCATAACTCTTATGGATAAGAGATCTCATGAACTTAGCGGCGTCAGCTTCGTTCTTATTGAGTGCAAAGCGGTCCCGCAAGCGCTTGATTGTGTGACCCTTGAAACAAGGCAACCCGCTCTCCAGCATCGGTTCAACTACGCGACAAATGTCGTCAACATAGACTCGGCTTGCCAAGAACGCTCGGACACACAACTCCTCAAACCATTTAAAAGGCAGTGCCTTGTTACCACCCATGAGTCGGGCCATTTCTTTGGTCAATTTGAACGGCGCCGCTTCGAATTTGACACCACCAGGCACAATGTCGAAGCAGAAGCCGAAATCGATGTGGATAACGTGCCCGTCGTCATCATACATGATGTTACCATTGTGTCGATCCTTGAATTGGATCAAGTATGAAATCACGGAGTACGCGGCCATAGATTTGACAAAATTAAGTCGCGCTCTCTGAAAGTCGATACTATTGGGGCCACCGTGTTTTGAGCGGAACCACTGGTCTAGTCCATTAACTGCCTCTCGGCCCAGCATATCTCGCGAAACTGAATTGGGTAACACATCAATTACGCCACGACCAGCTTCCGTAGCCGTAACCTTGTAAGGGAAGACATAAACATCTAATCCGCAGTAATTGAAAATGCTGCGGAATACGCTGATGACTTGTAAGGCCAGAACGTCCTGCCGGCAATCATCACCAACCTTGAAAATCGCGCCCTGCCACAAATCTTTAGACTTCGTCTCGATTTCCGCAACGTTTTCAGCATTGACTTCCTCAACATTGACCCTGATCTTGAACTTTGCAAGGAAAGGTGCTTTGGCGTGAGATTGAAGAGGCTTACCACTATCACGATCAATGTCAAGAACCACACCATCGGGGTGGGAAGGGAGATAAGCTCCCTCCGGAACCTTGATCTTGCGAATCTCTTCATCGATCTTTTCCTTCTTTTCAGCCTTTGATTTCTTAATATAGGGCTTAAGTTCTCCGGAAATAGCCGTTACGTCCCCAAAGAAGCTAAATTCTGTGTCATAAAATGCTTTCTCCTCTGGGGTGAAGGACGCGATCATTGTTTTCAATACCTCGTCCAGTTTGGGCTTGAGCGGACTGGGAACTGTGGCGTCATCATCAAGGTACATGTTGGCTTTCATGTTCCAGATGATTTGGTGCGCAAACTTTTGCGAATATTTAGCAGCCTCCAAGATAAACCACTCGATATATCCGCGTTCGTCATGGCGTAATTGCTGAACAATCTGGGGGACCCAAAAGAAGGTTTTCGAGATGTCGTGCATCAACAATGACCGCAAAGCGAATTGCACCGTTGCATGATCGTCACAGAAAGGTGGCAGTAGCAGATTGATAGACTCAATCGGACTAATTTGCTGCCAATACAGCACCATGAAGTTGACAGGTCCACTGTTGTTACGATGTTTTCGAGAGTTAGACTGGTCATTGAAATCTTTCAGATACAAATGAATGGAAGTGGAATAGTTCCACACCTCGAGCGGATTTGACGATACCAAGCTTTGTAGCAAAAGTTGCGCTTGCCCGGATTTGAACCGCCAACCTGAGTTTAGACTAACTGCGAGGTGGGGGTGAACTCGCCACGCCGTTTTTATGTCCTCAGTATCAATGGCGCCATTGTTGATCTTCGACAGCACAGGCTGGGCCGATGAAGCGAGATGATCCACTGTACCTGGGCCCAGAGGCTCATACCAAGCCGCCATTTTCTGGTGCTCTTGAGTGACTAATTGGTGCAGCAATATTTCCTCTGCCAATAACTGTTGCTTAGACGGAGACAAAGACTGCTCGCTGAGAGTGTTAACTCGGTTATTGAGGAATCGTGCAAGCAGGTGCAACAAATTCAGGGTCTTTTGCTGGCTGGGGATACTGGACCCGTACGACCATTGCGGCGTCGGCTGAATGTACCAGCTCAAGCCGGCTCTGATAATTAGACCCTCAAGGTTTCTGGCAATTTCCCGGTTGAAAGGATGTTGAGTCTGGTTCTGAGTGGACCACAAGAACGCAAGAACATCAATGCTGAAACTGAGTACTTCTAATCGCAGATTTCGTGCCAACGAGTGTAGAGAAGCCTGGCCCGCGATGAGAGTCTTGAGCCATTCTTCGCTCAGACGAGCAAAAAGCGGTAAGTATAAAGGCGAGAGCAGAACCGAATTATACATGCAGCTCTTCAAAAATCCGTTGAGCAACTTCTCATGAGGGGCGAGTTGGGTACGCATCAGCCTCTCTTCACGATCCAGCACCTTCTTATTTGTAGGCGCATACTCCATTTCGGACCACAATGGCTGCTCCACATCGCGTGCCTTGCTAAAAAGCCCTTGTCGCTTCTTGGCACTCAGAATACAGTGCTCAACAACCTCACCGATCACTAGACTGATCAGGTTCGGGTGGTGGCTAATGATATGGTACCAAAACGTGATGCCCGCAGTCATGGCCTCCTCAGTAAAAACTCTAAAAGGCGCAGCCACACTTTCTCGAACGATGCGCAGAGACGAAGTCCCTTCCAAATAGTGATTTTTTTCGCTAGACACGAAAGGACCAGCCAGAGAGAAGGCATGCTGGATGCCAGCGACATCCTGTGCACATTTGAGCTCCTCCACGACTCTGTCCGTGGCCAACTGTGCCGAATGCGCAAGGCCCGTGGGGTCGGGGTTCATCGCATTGGATTCATACCGAGAGAGCAGCACGCAGTGGGTGACGAAGTCATCGCTGGCGTCCTCTGACGACAAGAACTCCAGAGCCTTGCGGCGGCCGTGGCCCAAGGCGCTCTGCCGGTTCAAGTAGCTGTAGAGGCGGGACCGTAGATCAGCCGAAAGCACACTATTGACAATTGCTAGCCACTCATCCACATACCGAGAAAATCCCCGCAAGCTCGCGGTGCGAATCACAACGTTGTCACTAAGCTCCAGTCGGATATCGGATGTTGGCGAGTAGAACACTGCCCGGGGAGAGTACTCGTCCTCGACCGCGTTGGCGGTGCTTCTTCCCAGTAGCGTCAGGCAGTCGAACATGGCGAACAAGCTGGTGGGTTGGCACAAACTCGCCGGGATTGCGTTGACAATCTGGGTGATGAGCGCGGTGGCCACGTCCCGCACGGCATCGACGCGATGGCAGGCCAGCACCAGCAGCTCCTTCAGGTTTTGCGCCACGGCCGCCAATCCGTGGTCAGGAACATAGCCCCAGTTGCGGATGTACTGGGCGACAAGCACCTCGGTGATCTGCGTCATGAGTCCGCGCCCCTCTCCGCCGATCTGGCTGAGGTCAGCATCGGCAAAGTAATGGGGGAGTTGAGAAATGACGCCGGTGTGGCAGCGCAAGTCCTCTATCATCAGCGACGCGCTCAAAAACAGGGTATTGACCGGGGACTGGGCCACGGATTGGCTGAGGCGGATGCCGCGACTGGCCAGCGCCTGGTGCTGCAGCTGCAGTACAGCGGAAGCGGCGCCACGGCACAACACGGCGTTGATTTTCAGGTCCGACTCAAGATGATTGGCCGATTCCTCGCTAACGAGCGGTGGCGAGTTGCGGGCAAACGTGCGCAGATGACGCAGGTCGTCCCCTTTAAGAGAGGTTGCCGTGATGCCCAAGGCGGCGAGATTGAACCAGGCGTTGCGCTGCTTGCTGAGCCACTGCCAGGGCCCCGTGGGCTCGTCCTCAGCGTCGCCGAGGTCCCCACTGGCATCGGCCAGGCTCGGGCCGGTGTCCATGCCGATGCTGTTGATGTCGTTAGCGAGTTGGGTCCAGTCGTGGCCGGAGATGAGCGCCAGCGGCGCCAGCAGATTCCTCACGTCCGGGCCTTCCTTGCTGCCGTCGTTCATGACCACGAGATCCAGCAGGTGCGCGAACAGCGCGGCGCTGTGGCGGCCCGGGTTGGCGGCCAACGACAGGCGGGCCGTCTTGACGGCGCCCACCAGCGGAGGGTCCAGCTTGCGCTCGCACCGCACCAGCTGCTGCAGCACGGCCGGGAACTTGGCCGGCGGCAGGTGAGGGGCGAGCAGGCCCCAGGTCTCGATGATGCGGGCGTCGACCTCGGGGTTGATGGTGGCCATCTTCTGCTCCAGCACCGAGATCGCCGTCTCGACCACCTCGGGGCGGTCCAGGGTGGTGACGACGCCGACCATTATCGATAGCAGCGAGGCCACGAAGGCCAGGGCCGGCGTCTCGTCGCCGTCGCCAGCGGTGGCGGCGATCTCGTACTCGGCCAGCGACAGCTTGTTGGCCAGCGTGTACAGCAGCTTCATGCGGTTGGACTCGATGTGCAGATGGGGCGCGTAGATGGCGGTGAACTCGCGCACGGCCTGCATGCTCGTGGCCGGCGGCAGCCGGACCAGGAAGTTGAGCAGGGGCTCGAAGTAGGCGGAAAGCAGGTCGTGGTTGCCGCCGATCAGCTTGGCGGTGAGGCGGGCCAGCGTGGCGGCCAGAGGGGCGTGGCGGGGCGTGAGCAGGCTCAGCGACCGGCTGACGGCGGCCCAGATCCGGGGGACCGGCACGGCCGAGGACAGCGACTCGAGCACGCGGAAGTGGGCGTCGATGGCCCGGCCGAGCAGCGGCGTCACGGCGCGGTTCGCGCTGGTGTGGAAGCCGTAGGCGTCCTCGAGCTGGTCCAGCTGGTCCTCGCTGAACTGGATCAGCTCCACAAGGAAGCCGCGGGCCGGGGCGCCCCACGGCGTGTCCAGCGAGGCCGCCGGGTTGGCCTCGGCGTAGAAGGCCAGGACCTCGGCCACGGCGTGCACCACCGCGATCACGCCCTCGGGCTCGTCGGCGGACCGGCCCAGGTCGACCGGGGCGTTCTCGGAGTCGAGCTCGCTCTGCACGGTCTCGACAAAGTCGGGGCGGCACAGCCGCATGATGAGCGCCACCAGCTTTTCGCCGATCACGGCGGCGTTGCGGGCCCGGGCCAGCCCTTCCAGGTAGCCTAGCACGGCGTAGAACACGGCGCGCAGCACCGCCGGGCTTTCTTGGGCGCTGGACTGCCAGACCCGGTCGAACTCGGAGAAGAACGTGGTGACGACCTCGTTGTTGTTGGTGCTGGCGAAGTAGGCCGTGAGCTCGCGGGCCACCCGGCGGTTGAGGGTGCCGGCCGGGCCCAGGCTGGGCCCCGTGGTGGCCAGGCTCCAGCTCGACACGAGCAGGGCGGCCAGCTGGGGCTCTGCCGCTTGCAGCGCCTCGGCGGTGCCGCGGGACACGTCGCCGTTGCAGCGGCCCACGGCGCTGGCCAGCGCCAGCAGGTTCTCGGCCTCGCGGGGCTCCAGGGCGCGCCCGGCGTCCGGCGAGCCCACGCTGGCCAGCAATCGCTGGAGATCTTCAGGGCGGCCGATTGCCGCGATGCGCTGCAGCGCATCCAGGCGCAGAGTTCCGCGCGTGCGGTGTCTAATCCCCCACTCCATCGCTACGGTGTCAGCCTTGGACTCGAGGGGATGGGGTACGGGGTATATATGATGAACCCCACCCTGGCCCGACAGTGGTTCGGAACGAGTGTACATGCCACCGAGGCCAGCCTTCGGCGGGGGTTTATATTTCCCGAAGATGACGGCAACCGATGCCGGATTCGGGGTTCCCGCGATTCCCCCTTCTCAGCGGTCTTCGTAGCTAGCCAACCTCCCCTGCCGTTGGCAATGGCTCACCGAACCCTTTGCTATGGGAGCCAGATTCCTCGTCCCTCCCAAAATACATGGACACTGCGTTTGCATGGAACACTGGGTTACCATATTCCCGGGACCCTCGCATAACCAACACAGTGTTGTGCGCAACATTTCACTAATATAGAGTAATGTGTATTCTACAGAGTCTATCTATGGACATTTCACGGCCGACCGGCAACTATGGAAGGCCGCTATGGCGGGCATCTCCCCCTCCAAACCACGCACCTCCACTAGCGACTATCGTCCAGCAAAGGTAAGGGCTCTGCAAAGGAACATGCAAAAGAGCCACGGATCAACGGCGGCCATGCGTGGGACCCTCAGATCCACCAAGACCCATTTGTGATCATATGATTGAGGTAGAAAAGATTGCCTTCGTGCCAGTGATTAAAGTATTTTTTCTTAAATGAGCCTTAACCGAAGCACTGCGGGGTTCTATTTTCACTGGCAAGTGCCCTTCCCCCCACATAATTGTATAACGTCGGCTTTTTGTATACGGACCTTAACTATCCAATTTGGGGCTCAATTCGGTTGCCTGGCAGTTCCCAGGAATCCCCTAGTAAAGCTCCTCGTAATTACCGCATTCATTATCCTCGCAATGTAGTTCTCTATCGCAAGATCCCATGGACGACACGCTGCTTACCTCAGCCGGGCATCAGTGCTGGGACCAAGATCAGCGCTCCCCTCGCACCTTGACAGCCCAGCTTCGGTGCCCCGGGCCCCCAGCTATCGCGGGAAGGGTCTAGATAAAGGGCGGCCATTCCACGTGACAAAAATAAATTTCACTATCAATGGAGGTCCATCGATCATCGAGATAAATTCCCCCTTTGATCCCTGATTGACCTCGAGTAGCCATCCTTCGCCTCCCCCAAGCGACTTTCTTGACATAGCTTTCGGCTGCCCCTCCCCCCATTCCTCACCTCTTCGACACTCCGTATTGCAAACCCCTAATATGTGCGGAATTCTTGGTCTTCTTCTGGCTAACCCCGAAGGGTCGGCCGCCCCCGAGCTTCTGGAGGGCTGCCACTACTTGCAGCACCGCGGACAGGATGCCTGCGGCATCATGACCTGCGAACCGCGGGGCCGCGTCTACCAGTGCAAGGGCAACGGCATGGTCCGCGACGTGTTCACCCAGGCCCGTACCGCCCGGCTGTTCGGCAACATGGGCATCGGCCACCTGCGGTATCCCACCGCCGGCACCTCCGCCAATTCCGAGGCCCAGCCGTTCTACGTCAACTCGCCGTACGGCATCGCCCTGTCCCACAATGGCAACCTGACCAACGCCGAGTTCCTGCAGCAGTACCTCGACGAGGTGGTCCACCGCCACATCAACACGGAGAGCGACTCGGAGCTGCTGCTCAATGTGTTTGCTGCCAAGCTCCAGGAAACCAATAAGCGCCGCGTCAATGTCGAGGACATTGTGTCCGCCCTGCGTGGCGTGTATCAGCTGGTGGAAGGCGGCTTTGCCTGCGTGGCCATGATTGCCGGCTACGGCGTGGTGGGCTTCCGGGACTCCCACGGCATCCGGCCCCTGGTCTACGGCGAGCGGCTCAGCGAGAACGGCATGGACTACATGTTCGCCAGCGAGAACATCGCCCTGGAAGCCCGAGGCTTCACAAACATCCGGGACGTCCTGCCCGGCCAGGCGGTGATCGTCACCAAGGACACCCAGGCCCGGCCCATTGTGTCCCAGGTGGTGCCGTCGCGCAGCTACTCGCCGTGTATCTTCGAGTACGTCTACTTTGCCCGACCCGACTCCGTCATCGACGGCATCAGCGTCTACCGCTCGCGCATCGAGATGGGCACACTGCTCGGTAAGCAAATTCGCCAGGAACTCGGAGGCACCGACAAGGCCGTGCGCGATCTTATCGACGTCGTGATCCCCGTGCCGGACACCTCCAACCCCAGCGCTCTGGCCACGGCCACCGAGCTGGGCCTGCCCTACCGCGAGGGCTTTGTCAAAAACCGCTACGTGGGCCGCACGTTCATCATGCCCAACCAGAGCGAGCGCCGGTCCTCGGTGCGCCGCAAACTCAACGCCAACAAGTTCGAGTTCAACGGCAAGAACGTTCTGCTGGTCGACGACAGCATTGTTCGCGGCACCACGTCCTTCGAGATCGTGCAGATGGCCCGCGAGGCCGGCGCCAAGCGCGTGTTCCTCGCCAGCTGCTCCCCACCGATCCGCTATAACCACATCTACGGCATTGACCTTGCTGACTCGAAGGCGCTGGTCGCCCACAATCGCGCGCTAAAGGACATCCAGTCCACTCTCGGATGCGACGGGCTGTTCTACCAGCGCACGGAGGACCTCATACAAGCCTGCCGTAACGCCGCCCTGGAGAAAGTGGCCATTACCGGTTTCGAGATTGGTGTCTTCAACGGCGAGTACGTCACCGGTGTGACCCAGGCCTACCTCGCCCACCTCGATAAATTGCGACATAACTCCGAGGATAAACGGCCCGTGAAATCGGATTCGGAACTGAACGTGTTCAATGAGGTTGTGGCGGTATAGCTGGCAGTACATAAATTTAAAAAAAAAATGCATATTTAAGTAATCTAGATATTATGAAGTAAGATTTAAATGATTCAACCCAACTATATGCTACTCGATGAGAATTCTTCGGTGTTAGACTCGCTACGGGCTAGCGTGTTTGTTGTGCTCCCTGAAGCGTGGCCCACACCATCCTTTCATATCTGCCCCAGCAATAACTTCGCTTGCTTATCTTCTCTGCTAGCTTCGACCATTTGTTGCTGATTAACGCGTGTTATGCACACACTTTATCTGACGCCGTAAGTGATAGCGAATGATAAGCTGTGTTGATCTGAATAGGTGGACCAACTGAATTCTGTAAACTTAACTGGTCCTGGCCCGGCATTGTGATGATCATACATTATTTAGAGCGCGTCTCCATAACAAGCTCTAGTTTATATCGTGCGTGAAAATGATAACCCTGATGCGAGAGATACATCATGGGTAAGGGCTGTAGATCCCGCTGTCTTCCATTTCCAGGTCAAGTTGCGCCATCTTAACCGCAGAGTATAGACGGATTTCCGGGGACTACTTTTGAAGAGGCGGTATTCGTTTTTTTATTTTTCTTGCGAAAGAAGCCTTCAGATTGTGATAGGGCACGTTTGCCGTTATATACTTATGAAATGCTGTGATACTGTCATGCAGTTATGAGCTAATCTAGTAGAACAACAGAAACACCAGTAGTAGGTGCTTGTTCACAGCCATAAAATAGCGAATTCACTATAGCTGGACGGACTCTTTAGCAGAGCGGTTTCTCAAGTGATAGTAGATGAAAATGCACGTACTCAGCTTAAGATACGGTGAATACTAATTGAAGCAGTCTATTAGTGATCTTGCTATAAAATAATCTTGGCTCTAGAATATTCCCGACAATGTGACAACGGATACCGCTATAATCATTCCGATCTATGCGTTGTCTGCCATTAAAATATATAATGCGCTGGTGAAGAGAGGCTCTCATGGATGCCGCGTTATCCTCTTATGCTCCATTAGATCGGGTCCCGATAGCTCAAGCCCACACGTCCCGCACGTCAGAATGTGGTTATGGCCCTGCTTTTTGCGCTGAGCTTTCGCTTTCGCTTTGCCCATCTTTTTCTCAGGCTTATTTTCGAGGCTTAAGGAAGCCAATTTCTCGCCGGGGGAGCCATCACTCTGGGTAGACTCAAGCAAATTTGTTGCCTGAGCACTCTTTGCTCCCTTAGATGGAGCGCTGCCACTACTAACGGCTTTCTGAGGTGGTTTGCGCGGATCTCGCTGTTTGAGTAGCAGCACGGCCCGCCGCACTGCCGCATTGAACTCCAGTTTCGCCGCCTCACGCACTTTTCGGTTTTCTTGTTCGAACTTTTTCCGCGTCTGCTTGTTGTTTGAGCTTGCTGGAATCGCTGGGTAAATATCTTCCCACGAAAATGTCTTGATAGTGCTGAAATCCTGCCAAGTGTTGTAGAAGTCCTTGACTTTCGCCCATGGATCGCGAGACTGGCCAAATTGTGCAGCAAGAGCGACCGCGGGAACATCCAAATTCTGCTCAAACGCGGCTTCCTGTTCCTCATGCTTCAATTTGTCGAAATACCCCTGGATCAGGCCATAGTCTAGCTTGCCCGAACTGTCACTGGCTCGCACCAATTCATCGGTTACCTGCCGTACTACGGCGGCGGGAGTGGCATTCTCGTCGTAGGAGTCATAAGAGGCCGAGGCTGAGAGTCGGTGCTGATCATACCAGTGACGTTCTTCAACATTGCTGAGCAGGTCGTAAGCAGCTTGCACCTTAGCAAACAGCGCGGTGACTTGCTCTTCCTGCTGAAAGTTACGGTCCGGGTGGAGTTCCAAAGCCTTCCGACGGTAGGCCTGCTTCAATTCGCCACGCTCGACGTCAGGGTCCACGCCCAGCAAGTCGTACAGGCTCTCTTTGCCCAATTTGCTGACACCGGCGCCCATGATCAGAGGAATATTTGGAAGATCCCTACAAAAAATAAATAAATAAATAAAAAAACCTAACCTCGAGTCACAAACCCAACTGGTTGACACTCTGTCTGGCGCTGAAGACTGGCATTGGAGGCGCGGTGAATCAATTAGGAGATTTCCAACCGCCTCATTGCCCTCCTTGTTCTTGTTGAATTCGGGCGCCTTATTCTTTTGTCGTTTTACACTGTAGGGGTTGAATTAGCTTAACCGCGCGATCACGTGGACTGGACCGAGCGAAACAGATCGCCCTAATCGGGTAAGGCGATGATCCCCAGAGACTACGAAAACGGCCACCTTTCTATCAGAGAGCGACTGTTTGGCAAGCATGACCGAGGTCCCGAAGTCGCTGAAAGGCAAGAAATCGGGTCCGCGGTTCGATTTCTCTTGGATGGGCAGCATCGCTGCCCGGATCCGCAGCGCCCTGAGCCAAAAAACCGTGGAAGAGACCCGCGAGATCGAGCGGCAGTCGGAGATCGCCTGGCGCGAAAGCATTCACCGGCTGTCCAGATCGGCATCCCAGCCCTCCAGCGGTGAAAATATACCCAACGATAACTCATTGAGCGGGTTTTTTCCTCCCAGTGACTCGGAAAATGACGTTCAGGGCGATGATGAGATTCTCAATAAGGCAAGTGGAAATAGCATCGGCAAAGAAACTGATGAAATAAGTTCTCGAAGTGAAGAGGAAGATCAGCTAGAGCGTAAAGAACACTTGACTCAAAGTGGGTCTGACGAAGATCTCGACGCACTGTACGATGCCGAAGTCGACGACGAGGATTTAGATGCCGATTTAGACAATGACGTCGACTTTGATGATTTAGAAAATCCAGCTAGTGACGAGGTTGATGGTGTCGATGAAATCGCGACGAGTGGTGATGCTGATGAGTCTAACTATATTGATAACCTCGATGCTGATGTCGATGTTGACGCCGATGCTGATGTTGATGTTGATGCCGATGCTGATGTCGACATTGATGAAGATGGCGATATAAACGATGGTAATGTTGACGCAGACGAAAGTATCGGTATCGATGCGCATGTTGATGAAGCTGATGAGGCCGCCGTTGCTGCCTATACCGATCTTAGTAGCCGAATGGATGGCGATGAAGTTCGTCGAAACAAGCAGACTGACGTTGAAACCTTAGTCGAAATTAACAGCCATAGTGATAATGAGGCTGATGTCAATGATGAATTTGTCGATACTGCATATGTCGATGGAGCCCCTGATCATGAAGCTGATCTCAATTCTCCATATAGCCTTAGAGAGGATGACATGGAGGTAGACGAGAGTGCTACCTCTATCCAGCTCCGAGAGCCCGAGATGGAGGCGCGCGATGAAATAGAAACCGAGGTCTATTCTGAATACACCTCTGAGCATGGCACGGATGACCCGGAAGCTGTTCGTTCAAATTCTGATACCTCATTGACTCCGGTCGAACTCAGCGATCATCCTGTCGTGGAGTTCAGTAGCGAAGCTTCTGCAGATGACAGCCATAACGTTGACGAAGAAATTAGTTTGGGGGAGAATTTGGGTGTAGAAAACCACATGGCAGTTCCCAACAGAGTAGAACCTTCTGATTTTGCTATTTCGGAGAAAACGTCCAAATATGTAGGATTTTTATTTGGTCCAAGCCAAAATGACTCCTCTGATGGTGAAGTGCGGACCGAAAAAATCACAGAGGAGCCGTCAAAACCGATTGAGCATCCTGATCCTTTAGAATCCCGGAAGCCCACTAAGGAAACACCGCAATTGACCCTTGATAAACAAGTTGAGCACCCAAATCCGCATAACACGAAGTGGAACCTATTCAATGTCGGCTTTTCGGTGGCCCCGAGTAGCGACACTACTCTTGACGCTAGCAACGCACTTGCTTATAATCATTTCCAGTCTCAACTCTATACACCGCCATCCGTTATAGCCTCCACAGAGACACTTCGCTATGCGCCACCAATTGACGACATCACACCAAAGTTCTTACCAGATGCTGCTGACGAGGAATTTAACATCCTTACTCAAACGGCGCATCGACTTCTATCTGGATCAGCACTATTCGGTGGCCTTGCGCCGCCCGTTATGGTTCCTCCGGCATCAGATATCAAGCCGACCCACCCTCCGGAGGATCCCGAAGAATCGCTACGTCGCAATGTTGGGGCTGCCCATGTGTTATTTGCCGGTTCCTCTTTATTCGGCGGGAAGAGAAAACGGGAGCCCGCAGAAGAAGAACACGTTTCTCAAAAAGTACTAAAAACTGCTCCCACTGATGACATCAAGAAGCCACAATGTAACGTGAAAAACTCGGAAAATCATCCAGATATTTCACGAAGCGATACTAAGCTAGCTACCCAACAAATTATTACCTCTGAGGTCCAAAAGATGGAATATCTGTCGGAGGGTGAAGCCAGTGGAGACCACCCCGCCAATGAGACCAATGGCAGGCTTCCTGAGGACATTCAGACTGATTCTCGGTCGAGACCTCCGTCGCGAGCTCGATCTACCGCCCCCCGGTCGATACCCACTCGGCACCGTCCCATGACCCGCACAGCATTGAGAGCTTTGGAAGCTGAGAGGAAGCAGGCAGAGGAAAAGACACAAAAGGACTCTGATCAATTTTCTGATAAGGAATCTCCACAAGAAGAAGTTGATGAGCCTCCACGGAAGCGGCGTCTCAGACGAAGAAAATAATGCATGTAAACATAAAGTCAAAATACCTATAACAGCTTTTTTAGCAGTCCAAACGACACTCAGGATCTTTCGAAACAACGGATTGGCAAAAGAGAATTGTGACAATCAATTCGATGAAACGGATCCAGTGGCTCTTTTAATGTATCTCTCTACTTTCTATGGAAGACTCTATGTAGCAGCATGCGGATCTTGAGCAAGGGTGAGAAATGGAAAGTAAACTGTGAATACAACAAGCATATTTTCCCCTCAGAAGAATCTACTTTCTTGACTTTCTAGTACCCCGCCGATCTGAGGTGAGTAAAAAATGTATCATGATCCTCGTTTCAAGAAACTGACCCGAGTAGCTGCATCAGAAT
The DNA here is from genome assembly GCA_030555655.1 of Starmerella floris. Lineage (NCBI taxonomy): Eukaryota > Fungi > Ascomycota > Dipodascomycetes > Dipodascales > Trichomonascaceae > Starmerella > Starmerella floris. Next base: position 98,452 of record JANIWM010000022.1, read on the forward strand.
CATAAAAGATTCTGCAGAATAAGCCGATGCTCACAAAACCTAGGGCCCATATGCGTCACGTTTTATTTTTTATAATCACTATTACTGAAAAGAGTCTTTTTAAAGCAAACTCGTTCTAAGAAGTTTCTCGGAAATGTACGATTAAGATTTATCATAGTCACGTCGTAACTCCTATCTGGAAGAAGTAGGAGCCACACCGATGAAACATGAAGAAATTTTTTTTGAGATCTACCTAATTGTTTTATTGGCGATTGTTAAAAGAGGATTATCGGCAAGCGGTATATGCATTGAAAATGAGATGCCGCTCATGCAAAGATGCGTCCTAAGATATGCATCACTACGTCATCCATTAATAAAGACGAGAATCGTCAACGCCGGCCTACCTTGTCGATTGCTTCAATGTTAATTAGCGAGCCATACAAGACCATTGGAGGATATCCGCCCAATTCTGCAGTTTACACAGTCATTTATACTTTTTTTATCCTAGTTTCAAGAAAAATCTATCTTTTTTTGCTTTATTTGTCAAGCAGCTGAGGGTAACTGTCGTACGGATGACGATGAAGAGTCGTGTTATATAAGGCTAATGCAGTTCTTATGAGTTGGCTCGCAGTCCGAGTCCTGCCCGCCCCCCGCTCCCGGGTACTACTAGCACCGTGATTGAGGTTGGGACCCTATTTTCTCAAATTGAGACCATGTGAGGTGAGGGTCCAAAGCCATAGAAGCCGGAGGCTTTGTATGAGTGTAATGCATGGTGCATTTAAGGGGCAGCCACCCTCGCCGGTTGCTCGACAGGCTGGCTGCAGGGAAACCGGTTACATATAATTTTAGCTGACGCTCACACAAAACCAAGGGGAATTCAAAGCTGAAATAAATTCACATTGTAGAATTAGAAGTAGGTTTCACGAACCGCTGCCCATGGCCCCCGGGGATTTCGTGCTTTGAGACAAACGTGTTATATAGCATCATAGCCATAGCCAGATGGAAAAATATAAAAAGGTATCTATGGCACCCATCTGGAGATTGCGGTGGTCAATGGTGTATCAAATTTAAAACCGTATTAACATATGATGTTAGTGAGACCTCTAGGTAAGTACATTGAATAAGAATGGGAAGAAAATAAGAAGCGCGTGCGAATAATGATCTAGCCACCAGCGAAGAAAACGATGCATGAAGGTGTTTTACCCCAAAATGGTCAGAGTGTCAGGAATGATGATCACAAGAGCACATGAGTCTGTTTATTGGCAGTGGAATCTTATTTCTGAATTTGTCTCTTTCTCCTGGCGCAGCGACAACTGTCAGAGATATTTACATGTATGACAACAAGTTTAGGGTAAGGCGGTCCATGTGTGCGTATTTCGTCATGTACCACTGTCAGCAGGTGAGGGCGATAGGGGACAACAACACGTTCAAGGCTGGGCACTAAGATTAAGGTGATGGTGGAGCAAAACGCTCAGGAACAGCAATCAGATGTGAGTCTATAACCCAATGGATATACAGAAGTGGTGAATTCAAAACACTGGGAACGCCTTTCGCCATCTGAATCCACCCATCCCTTCATTCTTTACGCATACAGTGTACAGTAGAAAACGGTTACATTCCGCCCATCTATGACGGTCCCCAGTTCTCAGTTATTATTAGCGACAGTGAAGGGAACGCAAACCCTGGCCCGTTTATGCAGTCTGCTTGAAATCCACTGTTGATACCCCTGCCCTATACTCATCGACTCTCTCTACGGGAGAAACTAGCGATGGCAGATTGTAAGTATAATTGGAGCAAACAACCACCAGCGTGCCTGAGACAAGCAACGAGCCTGAGATAGTCACTTGGATCCTGTTGGCACTTGACGACATTCGGGCTTACTCTCCTCCCAGTTGTCGACAAGAACCCCTCCTTCTCCGGCTTCTTCGGTAGCGCTGATTTTGATTGTCCCTTGCAGGTCCGCACAAGCCTTGTTTTTTTGCACTGGACAGTGTGTTTTTACTGCAGACTTGCTCAAATTCCCGAAAATCCATTTTAGGTTACGATTCCCGAAACCGAAGTTGCGAGCTGTGAGCTAGCTACGCACACCTTTGATCTCCAAATTTCATGGACATTACTAACTCCGCAGCCAATGTTTCCACGGTCTCGCCGCAGTCGTCTACAAATAACCCGTTCACAGTGACGACCACGCCGCCCCCGCTTAGCTCGCTGGCGGCCACACTGAGCGACCCAACAACCTCCACCGATGCCTCGACTTTTAACTTCATCTCTAGCTTCATGAGCGCTCAGCAATCCCAGAGCACTGGCAGCTTGCCGACGACAACAAGTGCCCCTGCCACAAGCTCCGCTTTGCCATCATCAACGGATCCTACGACAGCAAGCTCCAGCGCAAGTTCGGCACTCACATCAACTAATATGCCGAGCTCCTCAGAAGCTCCAACCTCCTCACAAGCCGCGAGTTCATCACAGGTTCTGACCTCTTCTGAGGAGCCAACCTCGTCGGTGGCCTCCTCTGTCATAGCGTCCTCTTCAAGCGTGTTGGAGTCTTCCTCGTCGTTCTTTTCCACATCTACTACAGCATCGCCCACACTCTCTTCCACATCTACCGCTTCCTCTGCATTCTCTTCCTCGGCATTACCCACCACTTCCGTGTCCACCACCAGCTCTTCAATGGCCTCAAGCTCTTCAGAGACTCCGAGTTCCTCAGCATTCTCGAGCTCATCTATGGCCACGAGCTCGTCTGAGACGTCGAGTTCCTCAGCATCACCGAGTTCATCGGCCTCATCTTCTTCGCAATCTTCTACGTCTCTCGTCAGTTCGTCTAGCGCGACTACGAGCTCATTCGCTACGAGTAGCGCGGGGAGTTCTTCATATTTCAGTAGCTCTCGGACATCGAGCCCGTCATCCATAACGGCCATCCCGTCTGGGCAGCGGGTTCAGACCTTTCAGGTTACCAGAACGCTCGGTGGCTCTGCATTCACGGAGCTGGAAACTTCAACTCTGTACCCAGTGAGCACAGCGAAGGACACACCAACGGCGGTGGCGCCCGTTTCCCAACAGCGTTCGGGCGGTGGCCTGAGCACGGGGGGCAAGGTCGCGGTGGGTGTGGCTGTGCCGCTGGGTGTGATTGCTACGGCGCTCATGTTGGTGGCAGGCTATCTCATGTGGCGGCGCCGCCGGCAAAGGCGAAATTCGGCCGAAGTGTCTCTGCCGCCCACGCGGCACCGACCATTGAGTGTGGAGTCTGAGTTAAGCGACTCTCACAACACGTCATCTTTAAAAATGCGCTCGCCCATGACTGCCAGCGAAGCACATAATATGTTCTAGGTGTTCTTACTGCGATGGTACAGCCGATGTGGGTGCTACGCATTCATGACCCAGTGAGCCAGACGAACTACTCCTAATACCTTGACCGGTGTGAATAACGCCCAGTAACTCGCGCTTGAGGAAGCCGCCTGTTATGCATCATGTCATTTAGTCATAAATAACCACTTTCATTTATTGTTTACTCGCGCCCTCCCTGAATTTAATCGGACTGCTATCCTAACCAGCATCTTTCCTATCTGGAAACGTGCTTTCCCGGTCGCATGGTATCTCGACGCCGTTCTAATTGCATAACTACTACATTCAGCCCCTGGGCGCCTCTCCCCGAATTCATTATAAGACGCGCGCGTTGACTGTCGTTTGCGTTACACCTTTACTGAATGCCTACGGCTTCCCCAACAGATCTATTCTGATAGTGGGCGCGACTTCCGTATGCTATTTAGTTATGCGCACGAAGTATTGAGCCTTCTCTCATGAATCCGCTTGGAATCGCGCGAAACATCGAGTCATGTGCAAGCAATAGATCCGTCGGGTGCATAACCCGCGGGCGTTAACCTACAATCCTCGATCAACCTGCAACTGCACACCACCAACACTCACACCACCCACACTCAACTGACTAGCCGATTCGACAAGCCCTATCACCGGCCCCGTCCAACGCGAACAGGGAGCAAAAACACAATGAATACAATTGCATTGGCAGCCTCAACAAACCCCAATTATATATATTCTTATGACCGCTAGGTGGGACTTCTCGAAACCACTAGAACCGGCCTGGCGACTCCGGGGTCACCGTTGTGATCACGTGCGCGGGGACCGTGCCCCACACCGTGCCCAGGACGCACGGTATATATCCAAACGCATCGTATCCACCGCCGAACATCAGAAACACACCATGCCACACCTATGGAATAACGTGAGGCTGTTGGCTCGGCCCGGCGCTGCGTCGTCGCCCGTATCATCAGCCACCCGACTGTTTTCGTCGCGGGCACTGTCGGCTCGCAATGTCGCCGCTCACCGAAATTTGGCCGCCCAGCGTCGTCTCGCCCCGCTCCATTGGCCCGCGCTTTCGTCACCAATGACGGCGGCATTGTCGCAAGCCGCAAGCACCCGAGCATTTTCCACCACGCCGGGCCGTCGCCAGTTCAAAATGAACATGGGGGGCAACCCGGAAGAGCAATTGCCTGCCCTGGAGAGGTTCGGCACCGACCTGACCCAGCTGGCCCGCGAGGGCAAGCTGGACCCAGTAATCGGTCGCGACGAAGAGATAAAGCGCACGATCCAGATCCTTAGTCGGCGCACCAAGAACAACCCCAGTCTCATCGGCAAGGCCGGCACCGGTAAGACGGCCATCATGGAAGGGCTGGCCCAGCAGATCGCGCGGGGCCTGGTGCCCGAGTCCATCAAGGGCAAGCGCGTGATCAGCCTGGACCTGGGCTCACTCATTAGCGGGGCTAAGTTCAGAGGCGAGTTCGAAGAGCGCCTGAAGTCCGTGCTGGACGCCGTGGATAAGGAGCAGGGTAACATCATTCTGTTTATTGACGAGCTGCACATCTTGCTAGGCTTGGGCAAGTCCGAGGGCAGCGTGGACGCTTCCAATCTGATCAAGCCCGCGCTGGCCCGAGGGAAACTGCAGTGCTGCGGCGCCACGACGCTGGACGAATACCGCAAATACATAGAGAAGGACGCCGCCCTGGCCCGCCGGTTCCAGCCCGTGTTTGTGCAGGAGCCCTCGGTGGAAAACGCCATCTCCATTCTACGTGGTCTCAAGGACAAGTACGAGGTCCACCACGGTGTCCGTATCACCGACCAGGCCTTGGTCACCGCGGCCGTCTACTCGAACCGGTACATCACCGATCGGTTTTTGCCGGATAAGGCGATCGATCTGGTGGACGAGGCGTGCTCGGCGCTGCGGCTGCAGCACGAGTCCAAGCCAGACGCCCTGGAGGCGGTCGACCACGCCATCACGACGCTACAGATCGAGCTGGAATCCCTGAAGAAGGAGGACGACCCTGTTTCCAAAGACCGCCGACAGGTGATCGAGGAAAAGCTGAAGGACAAGCAGGCCGAGGCCTCGCGCTTGAATGAGATTTGGCAGGCGGAACGCAGCGAGATCAACGCCGCCAAGCAGGCCAAGGAGGAGCTGGAGCAGGCCAAGACGGAGCTCGAGATCGCCCGTCAGACCATGGATTTCGCCACGGCCTCGCGTCTGCAGTACTCCGTCATCCCTGAACTGGAGGCTAAGTTGCCGAAGCCGGGTGCGGGCGGCACCGAGGCGGACCAGAATAGAATGCTGCATGAATCCGTGACTAGCAACGACATTGCCCGCGTGGTGGGCCGCATGACCGGAATCCCCACCAACACCTTGATGCAGGGCGAGAAGGACAAGATCTTGCGAATGAGCACGGCCCTCAACGAGAGGGTGATTGGACAGGAAGAGGCCATTGACGCGGTGACTCAGGCCGTGCAAATGCAGCGGGCCGGTCTCACCAACGAGAAGCGCCCCGTTGGCAGCTTCATGTTCTTGGGCCCCACCGGCACAGGTAAGACTGAACTCACTAAGGCGTTGGCCAATTTCTTGTTTGATGATGAACGCACGATTATTCGCTTCGACATGTCTGAGTTCCAGGAGAAACACTCGCTGGCCCGGCTGATCGGCGCGCCGCCTGGTTACGTCGGGTATGAAGAGAGTGGTGAGCTGACGGAGGCCGTGCGCCGCAAGCCCTACGCCGTGGTGCTGTTTGATGAGCTCGAGAAAGCACACCCTGACATCTCCAAGCTGCTGTTGCAAGTACTAGACGAGGGCTCCCTTACCGACGGCCAGGGCCGTCACGTCGATTTTAAGAACACTATTATCGTGCTCACGTCGAATATCGGCCAAGAGATTCTTGTCAACGACCCGGCTGCCGACGAGAGCGGAAAGCTGTCGCCAGAGATCCGCCGCCAGGTCGTGGATTCGTTGAGCCACCACTACCCGCCGGAGTTCATTAACCGGTTGGATGACATCGTGGTGTTCAACAGACTCTCCCGTGCTAGTTTGAGGCATATCGTGGATCTACGACTGGCTGAGGTGCAAGAGCGCATTGCGAACCGACAGATCAAGCTGGAGGTTTCCGATGAAGCCAAGGAGTGGCTAGCTGACAAGGGCTATGACCGTTTGTACGGTGCTCGTCCGTTGAACCGGCTGATTCAGAAGCAGCTTCTCAAGCCGATGTCGCTATTGCTGCTGGACGGTAAGGTTCTCAACGGCGATCCCGTATCAGTGACTGTGGTGAACGACAAACTTCACGTCGCTAAGGCCTGAATGGGGCCATGCACATAATAAAGATGCTCTATACATATGGACATATTTTCGTAATGCTTAAAGTGTAATGCAATGAGTTGCATCATTTTGATAGTGGGATAAGAAATGATCTGTGGGAATTTAGCTGGAGCGGCGATACGTAGGCGGCTACGTGGTATGAATGGGGATGTAGTCTGATTGATGTATAGCTAATAGAAGCATAGAGATAGTGGGTCAGAGGTGTAAGGGTGAAAGTGTGCGGAATGTCAACGGCGAAAGCGATGGTGAAGGTATGTTGGCTTACGAATATCAGCATCTATAGACAAGGGCTGCCCTTGATAAACCGTAGTTTTCAGCGACTGATTGCTAAAAATCTTGCAAAGTATGAGGCTATATATTTCAGACTGCACTGCGAACATTGTGGTCTAACAGCGTGCGTTTGTTAGGCGGATCCATGGAACCGAGCTCTACAGAAAGCATTGAAGATTGGTCGACATATCGTCGGGATCGTTGGGATAAAGCACGGAGTATATTTGTTTGAGAATTAGCTTTTCCTATCCACGACGCGGTACTGAACTTGGACAGGCCCGAATAATGCCTATACTGGTCCGGCTTGATTGGCGGTGACAAAAATACGATGACCAGTTCTGCAGGCAGACGCAGAAGTGAGTAGTGATCGGCGCGTTGCGCCCGTTAGCACAGCGTTCTCGCTGCGATTTCTATGCAGTCTCAGTATAAATACGTATCTATCTCTCCGCCTTCGGGCCGTCCTCGCTCTTCTTGCTGTCCTCGCTCTTCTTACTGTCCTCGGCCTTCTCTGCCCCCGCTGGCGCGCTCTCGCTTTTGTCTTTCAGCTCGGCAGTCAATCCCATGCGCGTGGTGACGTACTTCTGGGCAGTAACACCGAACGCCAGGTTCAGCGCATCCTCGACCCAGCCAAACACCCACTCGCGGGGATCAAAGGAGGCCTCGTCGAAGAGTTTGCCATCGCTGTCCAGCCAGTTAGCCCATTCTTCGGGCATGCCCTGCGACGGCGTTGTGATCTCGATATTGTGCTCCTTGTCGGCAAGGTAAACGATGAAGTAGAGCTTCCCACCCTCTGCGTCGAGAGCCGGTGTCACCACGGGCTGGATCGAGATGTATACCTCGGACACCCGGATGTTGGGGTCGCGCACGGCGGAATCTTTTGAGTCGACGATTCCAGGGATTGCTTCCACATTGGCCTTCGCCAATTTGGCGGCATCGCTCAGGCTTGTACGTACTAGGTTGAGGTCCCGGTTGACGTCCTCGTCGGAGCCGACCCGGTGTCGCTCCTTGCCTTTTTGCACAACCAGATTGAGGTCGCCGCCGCCCTCGACCTGATCCATGACGTAGTCGAACACTTCGTACAGCAGCCGGTCCACACTAGGGTAGCCGACCATGTCGTGGAAGATGTGGATGCGCAGCTGCTCGTGCCGGGCGATCGGGGGAATGATCGTGTTCAGCACCGAAGTGAGCCGACTTTGCAGAGAGTTCAGTGAGAAGTGGGGCTCCTCACGAAGGCTGGCCTCGGCCTGGCGGGCCTGCTTCACGGTTTCCGAAACAGCGCCTTGTAGTGTGCTGGAGGCTCGCGTCGCTGTGGACCATAGTCCGCCCTTGTTACGGCTCCACCAGGCCGACAGCGAGGCCACGGGGTCGATCTCGGGAGGGGAGGTGTCCTGAGTGGCATTGTCGGTCGCAGAGGGCGCACTGGCCGAGTTTGCCGTCTGCTGGGTCTCTTCCTTGCTAACACTGCTCGTAGGCTGGGTATTTCCTGGTTCTGGGCGCGGAGTTACTTCCTTACCGTCATCCTTTTTGTCCAGTTCATCTAGAAACCCCAGGATGTCGTCCCCAGTCGCCTTCTTCGCGGCGTCCTTGCGTTTCGCGGTTGACTTCTTGGGCTTGGCCTTCTGGCCCTGTTTGACATCCAGCGAATCCAGCAGATCCATGACGTTATCCTGCGACATTGTTGTCAGTACACGACGGCCGCTGAGTTGGGGGGGATCTAGGTGTTCGCATATGGCGGGGGGGATCCTTGCCCTGCTGCATATCCACCGTCATCGGGTGCGGAAGGGGTTCCACAAGCACGGGTTGGTTGCGATGTTGATCTGGCCATGTAGTGGTTCATTTACGTGAGTGCCAATTCTAATTTTATAGCTTACGGTGTGGTTTATGACTCTTGAGCGTTTGTTCTAAAACCTCTTTTATATGCTATCCTTTGTACTTGCCTCCTGGTAGACTCCACCATAGCTATTTTCCGTGTTCTCAATGTTTCACCTAATGTCCATCCAACATTGACGTAGCTGGGTCTTGATATTCTAATTTTATAGGCAGTCTGTTGAGCGTTTGTATTGAAGAGGACAATTGGTACCAATTAAGACGTTACCATTTTAGGAGCTCCGTGAAGGTAGGGGAAGATGTGGGGGTAATTTACCTTACACATGGACGATTCTAGTAGTGGCATAACTACGGCATAGAGAAACGAGCAAGGCGGAGGGAGCGACCATTTAAACGAACACAAAAGAGTGCAATTAAAAGAACGATGAGTCTATAAACAATGACAGACTGTAGTTAGGGGTGCTACGAATGTCAATAACAAGGTCCCGGGACATCCCCAGTCTAACTGATAAATATGAAAGAGCACCGAAATACTAAGTCCAAAACACGAAAGGATGCGACAACCTTAAACAAAATGGATTAGAAACTGGTGGTTAAAGAACGAGTGCGTGGTGATCGAAAGACGGCCTTGGACAACGTAGGGTAAGCAGAACTCAACTCTTTAAGGGCCGGCATGTGCATAAGACTAATATGCATTACTACAGCATATAAACGACGCCACCGAGACTGATTTCTCGTCAACATTAAGAAACGGAACATTTCTTTGAAATGGGGCTGAAAAATACAGGATTTCCCGACTCTTTCAGTTGTCACAGATACCCATACTGTCAACTTGCATATTCCAAATAGCATAAACCCTACAGGGGAGAGGATCAATTACTACAATAGGAATTATGATTACAAGTGACAAAGGTCCACACGAAAGAAGAAGCGATCACACGTATTGACGTAATGGCTACATAAACAGTAAAACACACAATATCTAATCAAAGGCATTCATCATACAAGGTTAACATTATAAATAGGTTATACAAATAACTTAGGCAGAGAACTTGGAGAGGGCGTGGGAGCCGTCCATGACAGAGTGCTTGGCCAACTCACCGGGAAGCACAAGACGCACAGCAGTCTGGATCTCACGGGAAGAGATAGTGGACTTCTTGTTGTAGGCAGCGAGCTTGGAAGCCTCGGTGGCAATGCGCTCGAACAGATCGTTGACGTAAGAGTTCATGATGTGCATGGCGTTGGTGGAGATACCGGTGTCAGGGTGAGCCTCCTTCAACACACGGTAGATGTAGGAGGAGTAGGTCTCCTTACGGCCCTTGCTGCGCTTCTTCTTGTCAGCAGAGGAAGAGGTGGTCTTCTTACCAGCCTTCTTGTCGGTGGCGGGGGCCTTACCGGCGGGGGCCTTGGATGCGGGGGCCTTGGAGGCAGCTTTAGCAGGCATTTTTTATGATTAAGTGGGTTTGTTGGGTTGTTGACTGAGACACGAAATCCAATTTAGAGACGCGGCGTAAATGGGCTCATTATATATGTCGCGGAATGGGTCCCAGTGATGAAGGGCAAGGGCCGTGCTCAGGGGCACGCAGGCAAGGGTAGGATCAGTGCCAGATGTCTCGCCCGGCGTGGATGACGATGACTAACGTGACGAGATGCACGCATCACCGCCCACTATCACGGGTTCCATTCTCGCCAGCCATTTGCCCCCGATGGCGCGAGACCCCCTCCGCCATTATTGCGGGGTTAGGTCCAAGGTCGTGACCGCACCCACCCCCCGTGCGATCTGGCATGCCTTGGTTGCGTATCATCCCGAGAATCCACCACGAACATCGCCCCTCCCACCATGCCAGAACGCACGCACAGACCAACGCCCTCGCCCCACATCACATCAATCCTCATCATCACGCCCTTCCAAATCCCCACGACCACAGGATATATAAATCACGCGTCTCACCCGCCCAAATTAGAGACTTGGTTCTAACACAACACACACTCATACACACATCTAATACACAATGTCTGGTGGTAAATCTGGCGGAAAAGCTACCGAAGTCGGCTTGAAGGGCACTCAGTCCCGTTCCACCCGTGCCGGTCTCGTCTTCCCTGTTGGCCGTGTCCACCGTTTCCTTAAGAAGGGCAACTACGCCCAGCGTATCGGTTCCGGTGCCCCCGTCTACCTTGCCGGTGTGCTCGAGTACCTGACTGCCGAAATTCTCGATATGGCTGCCGACGCTGCTCGTGCCTACCGCAAGACCCGTATCATTCCTCGTCACATTGCCCTCGCCGTGCGCAAGGATGAGGAGCTCAACCAGCTTTTGGGCCACGTTATCATCAAGCAGGGTGGTGTCATCCCCGACCCCATCCCCCGCAAGGCCGACTCCAAAAAGAAGAAGTCCAAGGCCAGCCAGGAGCTGTAAATTAGGTTATTAATTTATTCACTATTTAACTATTAACGTCAATAACGATTTAATGATGTAAGTCTTCTATGGAATCATTTTGCAACCAAGGTCAATTGCGACTGGTTGAGAGAATCGTGCACCTCCGTTAGGCGCGGCTGCTCCTACTTGGTAAGATCCACAACGAGCAGGTGGGTTATGGAATGAGAAATAAGAAAGTGGGATGGAACCATAAGCGATGCAAGATCATCGGTCTATGTATGTCAATAGGTCCGGTGGGGAGGACAGAGAGAGACATCACTGAATGGAGCCCGTCGGACTTCGGTGGGCGTCTTCATTGCCAGAATCAAGGACCGTATGTATGTAGCGATAAATATTAGTTAACCTCCAACTTGTTCAGTGACTTCACCAGGTCGTAGTTGTTGCGGGCCTTCGAGGACACGTCCAGCACCGCCTTCAACGACCGCTGCCACGCCTGCAATCGGGTCTCGATAGTGTCCCAGTGGTGGTTGGTGAGGGGCCCCACAACAGTGGCGCTGGTCACCACGAACTTCTGCTGCAGCTGGTTCATGCGGCCCTCCACGAGCCCGGCCTTTCCGGCCTCGACAATCAGGGGCTCCACCGCCTCGACGGCATTGGGCAGCCCTGCCGCCTCGGCGATCTGCGCATAACCCAGCTCCTTGGCGCTGGTGGCGCTCGCCAGCCGGCTGAATGCAGCAATGCGCGCGTGCTTCACGAACAACGGGTTCTCCGCGACCTCCTTGTTGGCCAGGCTGCTGAACGCCGCGTAGTCGCCGTCGCCCACCGCCGCCAGCGCCTCGAAATAGTCGTCGCTGTTCCCGCGCAGCTTCTGCACGCCGTCCAACGCCAGCACGCCACGAGGGAGCACGCCGTAGTGATATAGAGCCTGGTCGGTGTCGCCGTTGCTGTCGGACAGCACCTCCCCAACGAGAATCTTGGCAGCAGCCGAGAACTCGGGGTCATTCTGCAGCACGGCCACGAGGAACTCGCGCAGGGCCACGCTGTGTTTACTGATTTCAGGAACGAGGACGCCAGTGGGGGCCTTTGTCTTGAGGCCGTTGGCGATGGCCAGCACGATCGCGTGCTTGACGTCCACCGAGATTTGCCACTCACGCAGCCACTCAGCCAGCTGGGGGAGCTGCGGGACAAACTGGTCCAGCGTTTTCGCCGTGCCGGCGAGCTCGATGATCTTCGCGAACACCTTGGGCTTCTCGCTGCTGGTGCTGGGAAGGATGTTGAACAGGCTGACCAGTACGGCCTGGAGAGCCACCTGCTGGGCCACCACCGACGGAAGCGGGTTCGTCAGCTTGGCCACGGCCACGCCGGCCACCTCGTCGAAGCTGGGCGCAGCCGATAGCACCAGCCACAGAAGGTTGAGCACGGCCTCGAACTCAGCCGGTGGCGATTTTAGCAGCGCGGCGGCGTGCTCAGCAATGGTCACATACGGGCCCTGCTCGGTTTTGGCCGCCTTGAGCGCCTCAAGGGCGGCGGTCAGCGGCGCGGCCGCCTCAGGCGCGCTACGCGCCGTCATATAGTTCACGAGGTCAGCAGCCGCATCGACTACCGCGGTTCCGGCCTCGTTGTTGACCACAATATAGCTGGGGCCTTCACTCACCATCGGTATCTGCGAAAATCAGTGGGGATGAGTTGTGGATTTCCTGTATGGACCTGGAAAAGATTTCACTTACTAACGCGCGGGTGCTGCCAAGTTAGGACTGGGGCACTGGGCATATTAATACTAAGCATTTCACTCTACTGCAAGCAATTCCCATATAGTGTAACGGCTAGCACGGTCCGCTTTCATTCTCCCAAGAAGAAAGTTCCGGGCAAACCCGAGTTCGACTCTCGGTGTGGGAGCTTCCTTTTTGGCCCACCTTTCTCTATCACTTTGGCCAGTTCGGTGGCCCCAGTATTTTGAGGATAATTATTGAAGGACGGAGAAAGAAATCGCCATTTATTTAAATATGATACGCAACTTTTTTCTTGTACGATGGGGTGAAGGATTCGAAAGTCCTGATTGAGTATAAGTAAGATCCTTACATACCATGGGCGACAATAGCACACACACACCTTAGTCGCAGAGGGTCGAATTGGGTGCCCTATAAAATGGGCATCATCGAGCACCTTTGAATGCATGCACTGCTGATTGGAGGCAAACCGGATTGGTTCGTAAAATGAAGCCACATGCATTAGCAGCCAGGCAAACAGGGTGTTTGAAGTAAGGGTGAGCCTGGTCTAAACTCTTTGCTTGTGTAAAGTACACTCACTCTTCTTGCTCTGGTCCGGATGGGTTTGTCAAAACTTACATTGTTATATAGGTCTGATATAATTATCGAATCTATGCTAAAGGTTATAAGTGGCTACGCAATTGTATATACATTACAGTTTCTGGCAAGAACGGCAGTCCTTGACCTCCACGGATCGGTTGAACTCCTGGGTCGATGTAGGCACATCCATGGCAGGGTTCTCAGTGAAGAAGCCATGAGGAGTGAGCGACATAGTCAGCTTCTCCACAGGCATGATAGGCCAGTCCTCCGGTCGCACATGGTGAGTAAGACCGAACGAGTGCCACAGCACAATATCGTCATTCTTGACGGGCTCCTTACGGGCCACGGCATCAGTAACACCACCGATCTCCCGCGAGCTCTGGTTCGTCCAGACACCGCCGCCGAAGAACTCATCGTCGCGGTGCTTAGTGACCCAGAAGTGGTGAGTGGCGAAGTTAGCACGAGCACGAGCAATCGAGCCCTCAGCCGCCATGATCAATGCCGTGTTGACAGGAGTCAACTTGTACGCCACAGGCCGCATGGTAACAGGATTGAGCTTATTTTCGTTGACAATCTGAACATATCGGTTCTTAGCGCTGTCGCAATCGAAGGCGGAACTCACTTCAACATCAGTGGTCTGATTATAGAACGCAGTTCCCTTCGGATTACGCTCATCCCACGGAGGCAAAACGGTATCACACACCTGAACGGTGTTAGCATGGCCATCGATACTCGGGTCAATGCGCACGGAGAATACGTGCTGATGCGACGCGGCAAGCACACTAGGTGACACCACGTTGCCCCACTTGGACTTCTTACCAGGGTCAATGTACTGAGTGGAGACCACACCGGTGGCACGCACCTCAAGCTCGATACCGCCAGCCTGATCGAAATGCCAGGCGAAAATGTACTCGTAGTTAGCGACGGTGATCACCATCTGCAAAATCAGAATACGCCTGCGCGCAACGCGGCCAACGTTTGTACGGAAATTGGTGTGCTTCAGCAGAATACCATCATCCTGCTCGTGCATACACACAACGTTGGGACGGATCTCAACACTGCCATCGGGGTTAACCAATGTACCATCGAAATACTTAATCAAACCCAAGCAGTCGCAACCAAGGCCAAGCGAATTAGCTGAATAGCCGGCACCGATGTCACCCAGATCGAAGGCCTGCTTTCGGTGCAAGGGCGGGCGCGGGTCACCGTAAGGAACGCTCATCTCGGAAACACTGAGACGGTAGAAGGTCTGACGGCCATCGTAGCGGACGTCGTGAAGCACAGCGCCCTCGCGAGGGTTGAAACCAACGCGGAACGACCACTTCTGCCACTTGACTTCCGAGCCATCAATGCTGAAAGAAGCGCCCTCGGGCTGCACCACGTTGTAGGGCTTCAAGTCTGTGCGGTTGGGCTGCTTGCGCAGCTCGGGAAGGTAATCACGGTCCTCGAAATCCTGTGTGATGGGCTGGTTGGTATTACGGGTCGAGTAGTTGATTTGATCATCATCATCTCCGTCGCCGCCAGTAGCACACCAGTCGATCCGGGAAAACTCGCCAGTAACGATGTCAAAAACAGGGCAGAACGGCAGAGGGCGGGCGTAAATGTTCGACTCAGGGTGTTGCGTCTCGGGGTTGCGCATGTACATCAAGAAGGTAACATAACGCGGCTTGAGCTCACCACTGTCGGTGCCGTACATCCACGCATCAGGGGCCACTGCCTTGATGTCATTATCGGTGAGGCCAAGCTTCTTGAAAGCTTCCAAAACGGCCGGGTGCTTCATCATAACTTTCTCCATGCGATCGAACTCGACCTGGTCACAGGGCGGGTGAGCGCCCTTGGGGAACATCTGGCGGCGAACGACAGTCTCGCTGTCGAGATTGAGCCAGATCTCCTGAGCCTGGTACTCATTCAGCACGAAGAACGTGCAGTAGGCAATACGGGGAGGCGGAGAAATGGGGTGGCCGGCATGCTCAGCATCCAAATACTTCCTCATGTCTCTCTTGTTGGGCTCTTGGGCCTGAACATTCTTGATGTGGAGCTGCTTTCCGGGATTTGCCTTCTTCAGCAGCTTCACAGCGTGCTGGGCCTCTTCCTTGGTGAGCTGATCTAGAGGGTGGGGACGAGCCATTTTTGATCAATTTTTAATCTGTCCCTCAATGAAAGATAAATTAATAGTTGTTGGGCGTTCTTATGGTGGGGAATCGGAGGGGTCTTTATAGATTTCCCGATGTTTTATGGAGCATAACCCTTGACCTGGTGATAAGCGCTATCGCGGATTATCCAATGGACACTTTGTGGCATCTAACGTTAACAAAGTGAGTGAAAAAGTGTTTTCGAGCAGTTAGGATTGACGGTATAAACCATAATCTCCGAAGTTTTCCAAAATCTTGCTCCTTAACAGATAAATTCTGTCAGTTAAAGCCCGTGGTGCCACCACTTGGTGATGGGCTGGGGCTTCATCACAAATGGCAATTTTAGCCGTTCATTATGTCAGCAACGCCGCCTGCGGGGGCGTCCACGGCGGCTAAGGCCGTATAGGACGGATAAGCCATGCCCAAACCCTAGGGCCCCATGTTGAATGGCTGATTGAACATCACCACCACTCATGCTCCACACCCGATTGCCCTGGGATATCAATGTCCCGCGCGGGGGTTTAGTTTAGCACTGTCACCCTCAAATTCGTATGTCATCAGTCAAAATTTCCTGCACACTTCTGCAGTTAGGCCAAATGCTTGGCTAACTTCGTTCAGATGTGTTCAGCCCTACCGCGAAAGAAAAATACATAATCAATACTTTCATTTATTAACCCCGAAACGCGTTATACGAAATCCAGAATACAGTCGCCTAACCTGTTACAAGTGTTCTGTATAATTATTATCACGTGAAGAATACGTGGGGAGGAGATCATGTTTCTCCTAACAACCATTGATTGTTTTTCGCGCGTGATTGTTGAAAACATAATTTGTCTTAGTATTGGTCGTAATGAATTAATAGAGAGTAAATAAAAAAAAACTATGTACATATTACTGAGCGCCAATTCTTTTGACAATTTCACCCCAAGTATACTGTGGGTTTGCCTGGTTCACGAAGCCAAATGTTGGTTTTCTGACTACTGGTCTTCGGCCTTTCGTGGCAGATTTCACAGTTTTTACAAAAAGCTTTGCTAGAAGATTGTCCAGAGCAGGTTTGTCATCATGTTTCTGCAAAACAGGGAGCAATTGGGCTACTGGGACAGAATGTACGATGTAAACAAGCTGCATAGCCGTGAGAGACGATTTCCCTGAGTTCAGCATGAGATTCAGCAGACTTGTAGCATCAGAAGAAGGCTCCCCCATTAAATCACACACAGAAATCTTTTCTGATGCCACCAGATACCACAGCTGAGTCCAGATATTACTTGACCCACGCGTTAAAGCCAAATTCAACATCTCTGAGGCGGAAAGAACATTCTGGCGCATTGCTTCAACCGCAAGGCTATCAGAAGGGTTACTTCTAAAGTATTCCCACTTAGAACGTTTTGTTTCTAGATCCCATCTCTCCGATCGTAGGCCTACAAGTACGGCCACACTACTTTGTCGGAGAATTTCGGGCCACTCAGATGCTCTATCTATCAAGGATCGCGCCAACTGGGACTGGAAATTAGGCGCTATACTTGCCTTACGCATGCCAAGCTCCTCCAGCAATCCTAGCGCGGTCTCCTTGTCACCCTGTCTAGCTAACGACAAAGCGAGCGAAGCCGCCAAGCTACCATGGGTAGCCAGCTCAGGACCACCAACGGTAAGCAGTTGCTCGAACAATGCAACAAAGTCACGCTCAGGATATTTTTCGTTGACTCTGGAGAAGGACGATTGATTGAGCGCGTCGATGATGACTGAAGTGTCGAGGTCAATGCCTGCTCGGGGTGATTTCGCCACTAAATTTTTAGCGAGATCCCAATGACGTGACCTCAGAAGCGCCGCTAGACTGTGATGAAAGTCGTCATGACTGAAACCTGGCATATTTTCTTCGAAAACCCGGGTCCAGTATTCAAGCCATCGACTCGAATCTGCCACGAACCGGTTCTTGCGAGATAAATAGCTCCAAGCACCGATCAATGCGGCAACGATTCGCCCTGAGGGATTTTGAAGTTCTAGTCCGAGTTGGTTGGCACGGGCGACGAGTCCAGCATCCAGATAGAATAGAACACCCATTTCGTCCCAATACGACGAGTTCTGTACCTCTTCTCGACCTCTGCGCATTTTCCACAGACCAAGAGCAGTGAAAGCGCGCTTATTAGCGACCAAACTATCCAGAAACTCCACCTCATTGACAGGGTCAAGCCGTACTTGCTTCTGTCGGTATATATAGCGGCCAATCTCATAGATCATGGATTGGCGAAGACTGGGAGATTCGATGGACTTCGCCGCTTCGAAAAGCATGCTGAACAATTGCAAATATTCTGGTGTTTTCTGAGCCGTGGCTGAACGCGCCAATGACCGCACAGTTTGCCAAAAAGGAAGATCCAGCTGATTCACGGACTCAACTTCAGATAGATATGCCGACACAATTGCAGCATTGTAGTCTACGCCTTGTAGATCGGGGCGGCGCAATGTGGTGTGCTGCTTGTCTGGTGAATTCTCACCGGGCTGGTCAGCATGAGCCTGTAGTTTGTCGAGCAAAAGTTGCCGTACTTCCGGAGGATGCCCACTAAGTTGCGAGTCCAAGTCCTGAACGGGGCGTACTGCGCGCAAAGTGCGCAACGTACGCGCCGTCACAAAAGACAAGGAAGAAGCCCTGCGGAGCTTAAGTACCGAGAACACCAACATCAATGGCCATCTAAGGGAACGTGTAAACAATAGGCACCATATATAATTGTGACACTGTCGGATTGACAATGATTAAGCTGGTATGGGTTTGGACAAATTGAAAGGAAAAAATAAAAAGAACTCCCACGCCGAGAGTCGAACTCGGGTTTGCCCGGGACTTTCTTCGATAGCGAGTGAAAGCGGACCGTGCTAGCCGTTACACTACGTAGGAATGCTCTAACGAGACGCCGCTTAGCGACGAACGTCTCTATGATGGGTTTGCGGCCGAGAATCTCCCAAAAGAGGACATAACAGACACATAGAGACTATCGACTACAGATTTTAGTATAAGCAGCAATGATTTAATTTCTATTGATAAATCTCACAGATTCATGACTCGGATCCGGATCGATTTGAGGAAATTGACTCGAGCGCACCTCAGTGTAAGAGTGAATACAATTAACTGCAACACACATTTGATCTCCACAATAATAATCATAAATGCCTAAATCAGGTCATGAATATACCCCCTGGTTTCAGTATTCCAAACCTAATATGTATGCTTGACGAACTCACCAATCGCAGATGGATTAGATCTAAGCTAACAGAAAAAGTCTAAACAACATACATTTTTAGCAATAAGTTTTGATGCTAGTCATTCTGCTTACTATATATGCCCGCCCTTGAAACCGATTAGGTAGACGGTATTGCGTTGTCAGAAAACTGAGTTCAAAGGCATGTCTAGTTGTTTGAGATTGTCTACCGAACACAAGACGCACTCCTCGGTGACTGGACGGCCAGGATTATTCTTCTTAATGCAGTCCAAATGAAAGCCATGCTGGCAAGGAAACACCACGAACTTTCGCGTTATTAAAGGGAAGTCACACAGATAGCAGGCCTCACCAGGTTCTACCAGTACCGATTTTCGTTTGAACTCCTGTAATTCACGCTGCATATTCTCACTGGCAGAGAGAGAATCATTAATCTCTGCGTTCAAGGAACTGAGGCGTGCGTTGGTTTGCTCCAAACTCTTGACGATCTCGGGTGCTAGCTCATTGAGGGTTTCAAAGTCGGGGAATTGAGCAAGCAAATCGTCCACTCGAAGTAATTTTGTGAATCGAATAGCCGCTTGCGGCCCTTGATCTTTGATGAGTTTCTGCGCGATCTCCCGAAGAAGGATCTTGCGTAATTCTTCGTTATTGCTATTGTTGTTGCCTGGACCGGCCACTGTTTTCTTATCCGCAATTTCCACAGCCTTATCCAACATTTTAGGGTCGTTTGTTGATAAGCACAGCTGAACAGCGTCTTCGAATAGATCCATTAGAGTCGAAAGATAGACAGCCGCCTCGATTTGATGATGCTGTATGCATGTCCGTAGAGCGAAATCGTGATCATCTAGCTGCGGCGCATACTTCTGCAGAAAATCCAATAGCTCCGAAGAACCCGACGGCGATGTGTTATTGACAGCTGATTCAACCGCAGAGGTGGCGTCTATATTAGTTGCGAGAATGACCACAATCGCGTTAAATATGGGATTGATTTGCGACTGGGGTTGTTTGATGGCAAACTTTAGGAATCGTAGCGCCTGGTTTTCCTTGGCCGGGCCGCGATATTTTTGAGAAAATTGTAGCAAAATGGGGACGAGCTTTGTAGAGTCTAATCCTGTAATTCTCATCCAGGACTCTACAGTAGCTCTGGGCTCATTATCAAGTAGCACAGATGCATACTTGTAGAGACTCGGCAGGTGCTCGTGTTGTCTCAAGAGGTCCAGAGCATCTGAGTATTGTTCATTGGTCACCAATACGGACACAGCGCTTTCAATATCACCAATTCCGGTCAATATCGGCACCAATTTGTCAAACTCACCACGCTGTTTCAAAGAATGGCACACTATATCGACATCCCAGGCTATTTGTGACTCGTTCAGCCAGCTGAGCTCGCCCAATTCCGCCAGCCATGCAGTTAACATCGTTTGCTGTGCCCGAGACTTCGTGCGCTTCAGTCGAGCCAACAACAGAGCACTTATAACCTCGGGGTCATCGTTTGTTTTCTGCATCAGCTCGAGGGCAGCCACCTCCAAGGGCGCGTCGCTGCTACCAAACAGTTGCGCTGCTTCACGAAAATTATTTTCGATTACTTCCTGCCTAGCATTCATGACGAGAATCCGAGATTTTTGAGCTGAGGTATTCGCAATGGCCAGGGCTTCGGCAAATCTGCGCTGATCAGCCAGCGACTTCCACATTCCTTCAAGCTCATTTTCTAGCTTCAGTTCCATCAGCGTTTCCTCATTGTATATCCAGAATGTGCTTTCGCGCCGGTCTGTGACTGCTCCAGTGATTTGAGCTTCGTCTGGCACGGGATAGCTGGTGATTTGTTGGTGATCAAATAGGTTAACGGTGACTACATTCAACCCCACACCACTTTTGCTTGTTATCGCCAGCGCATAATAGTCTGACAACAAGAGCCTTTCGACACGATCGGAAACCTCAACTTCGTGCCAGTTGCCACGTTCAGTATCGCTATTGCCACTTTTGTCTGAACCAGAGTGACGAGAGCGATCAGCCAGAGCAATGGTACTCCCTGACAAAACCACGCCCCAGTGCTCGCCATTTGGAGAAGCAACGAGACTATGTGGCCGTTTCCCCTGAGCAACTGTTCGAGGAAGTACTTCGAACAGACCTTGAAACAATGAATCCGTCGCGGAGGCGCTTGCCGGCGGGTTAATGCTCCCAAAGCGCCACTCAAACACGTTCGGCCCGCAAGTGGCCAGCACCTGTGGCCGTTTTCGGCTGTCTAGCATGACCAAGAGTGACCTCACGGGATCTTTTTGCGGAGACTTCCATATTTGAGCGGCGAATTTTAGATCCCGCTTGAAGTAGGTCTCGTTTGCCGACGAGTCCACGCTAACCTCCACAATGTTGCCGGCACGAGTGCCGAGCAGAAACACGTTGGGTTTCACCGGGTGGAAGCTGGCGCAGATAGTGGAAGTGCCCCGTAGTTTGGCCAGCGCTTTGAATTCTGCCTTCGGCGGTTCCGCCCCGGGTGAATGCCGTTGCTGATAAAAAAAGTGCTCGTTTCTCGAGGTGATGGCAAGAACAGCCGAGCCAGACGGGTTGGTGTATACTTGCCGGATGAAACCCGCGGTTTCGCCGGCCTTTCGGGGCAACACGATGTCTCTGACCTGGGTGGGCGCGTCGAGATTGATACGCACGACTGAGGCGGGGCCACCGGTCAAGTATAGCCAATTGGCCGCCACATCAACGCCGTTGATTGCGTCGACGTTGAACACCAGACGCACGGGCGAAACTACGACTTCCATCTCGGGAACCAACGTAGTGGATGTGGAGACAGCTATCGCGGCCCTGGCCCTAGCCCGACCACCTGGACGCACAATGGATGGATGGCTCAAAGGGGCCAAAACTTTAATTACTGGTGGCGTCTTTTGGAGATTTCATGGCGTCTTTTGCACTGTTTATTATGTAGTAAAATCACGGTGCCAATGGTCCTGAAGGTCGTTCGTGCGTCTGGGGTTTCGGCCTAGTTATCGCTGTATTTAATGGGGGTGGAGACGGTTGCTGCGTAATCAACATGAAGAGCGTCCCACTGCATCTGCTTGTGGAGGCCCAGCAGCATGTGGTTACGGTGGAGCTGAGCTCTGGCGAAGCCTATAGAGGTCGCCTGGTACATTCCGACGATAACATGAACTTGCATTTGGCCGATGTGCTGGCCACTGCCAAGGACGGTGCGAAGTCCCAGCTCCAGTCGGTGTTTGTGAGAGGCTCCCATGTCACCATGGTCGTTTTGCCGGAGATGCTTCAGTTCGCGCCCGTCCTGCGCACGGATCTGGCTGTGAAGGCTAGTAACAGCGTGAAACAGAAGCAGCAAGTGCAGAATACCCGACAGAAGGCGAAATCCAAGAAGCCTCCTCGAAAACAGTTGAAGGTGACCTAGTTTTTTATTTATTTACAATCATCAATCAATTTGATAACGCTGATTTGATATTTCCCACTTCGAGACAAACCTTACTTGCGGGCACTGATTTGGGCCCACAGGTGGGGCAAGCCCAAAGTATGACAGGCTGCGGTGGATGCTTAATTGGTTGTGAATCCTATTTTGACTGCTGTAGCACTCATGGCAGTGCAAGGAGGTGGCCCTTGAACGGATCAAGCTAACTTGTTGTAACTAAGGCAACCCTACTTCATAACGTCGTTCATTTCTGACCCCAGGAAAACGGTATGAAGCGAGAACTTTGAAGATGAAAGGCCCATTTCGGGTTTTGTTCTTTGATCTCAAGAAAGAAGCTGCAACACTACGTCAAAATGCAAATCAATCAAATCACAATATAAGAATCAGTAAATTTAGGGGTAGGTTCATACCGAGTTATGTCTAATTCAGGAGATCGCCCACTAGATCAAACCCTCGACGATGCACCTGAAAAACCAAACTATTCGAAGATACAACTGTGATTTATGATGGTAGAAACATAACTGATCTGCTAATTAGTGCTACTCCATTTGTCGTGCTGCCAATTCCCTAAAAAACAGCTCGGTCCGATCGCATGCTCTGCATATCGAAGGCTCGATCAACAGTCGCGCGGGAGGGCCTAGCAAGTGGAGCTTATTTCATTGGTTGCCTTCTCCTTAGCCAATGCGGGTGTGCCGCGCCCCTAGGAAAGTGATGATATCCGAGATCGTAACAAAACCCTTAATTCCCTAAGCTGTTTTGCTACCAATGACCGTTGGCGCACCAGATCTACTGCGCGCGTAAACAAGAATATAGTTAGAGCGACTGCACCAACGCGAGTAGGGTCAGGGGAGCCAACGCGTCGCGACGCGTGGACCGGTACCCTTACTCTCATATTTCAAGCAGGGAGGGCAAGGAGGGCGCGGAACCCTATTTTCGGAACAACGCGCACGCGTCTGATTTTCCAGGGGAACGCTTGACATAATCCTATATAACGGCCTGCGGCGCCGCAGGTGCAACCAAGCGTGTATTATTTCATCCGAATCAAGTCTTTCTTTCTTTGGCCTCGACGCTACCGGCTTCCATTGATACCCGCCCAGACAGCCAGTAATAAATACTAGGTTGCAAAACTCATCAATTGATCCATTGATCCAGTCATTTTCCATCCGACTGTGAATACCTTTTTTCATTGATACCATTTTAAAACTCGCCCTTGGTGATTATCCTGTCAAGCGATATGAACACCCTCGCTCTTTTGTTCTCCCTTGGCACTGCCTCGGCATATTCCAACTCTTCATATGTGTTTAGCCAGAGCCCATCGGCCGTTGATGGATCGTCCGCGCCGGCGCAAACTGTGAACGCCGCGGCCTCCTCGGTCTCCTTGGCTTTCGCCGCCTTGGCTGCCTCGGCCTCCGAGGCCTCCTCTGTGGCCGGGGCCTCGTCGGATCCGGCCGCTCCCCTGGCCTCTGCCGCTCCCTCGCTGGCGGCGGCCTCCTCCGCGGTTGCGGCTTCCTCTCCGGCTGTCGTTTCCTCGTCTGCTAAGGCGTTCTCCCCGGCGGCGGCTTCTTCGTCGGCGGTGATCGCCTCCTCCCCGGCCGTTGCTTCGTCGTCGGCAGTGATCTCCTCCTCCGCGGCTGTGGCCTCGTCGTCGGCAGTGATCTCCTCCTCCGCGGCTGTGGCCTCGTCGTCGGCCGCCGCTTCGTCGGCCTCCGCGGCCTCCTCTGCGGATGTCACCGTTTACACTACTGTCGATATTGTAAAGACGCTCACCATTCCGTGCTCCTCCCCCACGGTCTTGACTACCAACGGCGGCACTTACACCGTGACGGCGCCCACTACGCTGACCATCACGGACTGTCCCTGCACGCTGAGCCGTACCGTGACCGGCACCCCCTCCACTCCTGCCACTGCGCCCACCGAGACTGCTTCTTCCGCGTCTACGGGCGCTGCGTTTGCCCCCGAGGCTGCCGCCCCTAGCTCGCCGGCCTCCACCGGCGTGCCGACGGCCGCTGCCGTGCAGCCGGGTGTCAATGGCACCACCACGCAGTATGCCACGCTGTTCACCACGGTGACCACGGTGGTGAGCAGACTGACCACTCATATCAGCAGCCCCACCGTGCTGACCACGAATGGTGGCACCTATACCGTGACCGCCCCTACCACGCTGACCATCACGGACTGCCCCTGCACGCTCACCACCTCGAGCCCTGCTTCGCAGGTGGCTTACACCCCGGCTGGCCCCAGCGTTGCTCCTGGCGAGCACTCTGCTCCTGGCACGGCCAACAACGGCGCCAAGAACGGCGGCAACAACGGTGCCCCTGCTCCGGGCTCTACCATGACCGTGCAGATCACTCTGACCAAGAAGATCGTGGAAACTGCCACCATCTCCGGCCCCAGCTGTGTTCCCCACACCGTCACTGTTTACGCTTCTGACGCCAAGCCCACGGGCGCTGCCGCCCCCACCACCCCGGTGACTCCCGCAGCCGCGGCTGCTACGGCTGAGTCTTCTTCAGAGTCCGCTTCCGCCCCCTCTGCCCCGCAGACCGCCGCGGCCTCCGAGTCTAGCCCGGCGCCGGCGGTGCCCACTGCTCCGGTGCCCGGCAACGGCACCACCAACGGCACCACCTCCTTCAACAGCACGGTGCCCCGCGCCCCTGCTAACCAGACGCTGAACGCGGCGGCTGCCAACTCAGTCACTGCGTCCGTGCCGATCACACCGGCCAACTCGACGGCGCCGTCTCTCGGGGTTGCCAACGCGGCCAGCAAGACCTCCGTGGGCGGGTTCCTCGCCTTCGTTGCGATTGCCGTTTTTATTTAAATGATTACGAATATGTATATGTAGAAATCTAAAGAAAACCAATTTTGTAAATATATATTGTATGTTGTCGCAAGACCTTTGAGGGCCATGTTTGAGTTTAGATATGAATGCATATCTTGCTGCATTCTCATACATATATTGCTGCATTCTCGTTATCAGAGACGTTAATGATATATAATTAAATAGGGATTGCCGCGCATGAGCGCGAGTATCGAACGGGTAGCGGCACTGCAGCTGCAGTGGCGGGGATTTCTCGCGCTCCAATAAACACTCGGGTAAGAATTATGAAAAGTAGACACCGGAAACGCTGGGTTCGTGGCTTTCTCCCCAACCTCACTCGGAAGGTCCTGACAGACACGGAAAAAATACCCGAGCGCGTCACCAAACGCGCTCCAGAGCCCAACCGCAACTACGAACGAATACATACAGCGCGCTCCGGACTTCGCTTAGGGCGGCACCCCCGTTGCCAGTCCAGCACACCAGATTAGCGATGAAAATTCACTATGAACTAAATGCCTATCCCCCTGTCCGCAGTGACCGAAAGGTCGGTTCCAAAAATTCTCTGTACAGACAAAGCCTGCCAGAAGTGGTCAAATTAGTTTGTTTCAACTAGCAAAAACACAATCTCGGACGAATCCTCATTGATATGCGTAATGCCCGTGCACAAAGATGGCGAAGAAAGGTGTTGGTGCCTCAGTATTTATACCCGATGACGAATTACACCCTAGCCCCACACTTTCTCTGCAGCGGTTGAGTTGCCCGGCAGGTTGAATAAGCTGAACAATGTGTCGGCAAGTTTCTGAGGTGGGGAGGCGGGCTCGACGGGGATCTTGTCGATGCTTCTAAATTCTATTTACAGATCCTATGCTAATAAATAATGTACAATATATACTAACGGAGCCTCCGCTCAATGGCTTGCAGATGCTTGCCGTAATGGCTGCGTTTGACCAAGGGTAAGTTTTGCTTCACGACGCGGGCTAGCTTGTCATAGTTCTCGTCGCGGGCGGTGCCGAGGATCCGCTGGATCACGTAGTTGGCATACTGGTCCTTCATCATGGCCACCACCGCCGGCTTGCCGTTGCTATTCGAGGCCACGATGATGTCCACCATCTGGGTGCGCTGGCCGGGGGTTCCCTTGATGAAACACTTCTCCACGACGTTGGACGCGTACTTGTGCTCACTGAGCTTCACGATCCGCTGCAGCAGCTTGTTGAACACCATCTCTCTGTCGGCCGGCGGGCCGTTTTCAACCACGTGCTGCACGACGTAGTTGCCATACTGATCCAGCACCAGCGCGTCGATGTGTTCGCTGATGATTGCCATGAGCTGGCGCTGCACGGCCGGGGTGCCGTGCTCCAGCGCCCGCTGCACGACCCGGCAGCCGTACATGTGGGTGGAGAACGCGATGGTGTCGGAGAGCAGCACCTCGTAAACAAAGCCCAGCTCGGCGCTGGGCATGTACTCGATGGCTTTCTGCACAACGTGGTTGCCGTTGTGGTCGCGGATGCAGCTGCTCACGTCGTTGGCGATCTCGGCCACGAGCTCCATCTGGTCGCTGAGCCCGAGGTGTTTCAGCGCCACTTGCACGACCCGGCACCCGTACATTTGCAGACTGAGCGGCAGAATGTGGGACTGCAGCGGGGCAAACAGGCGGTGGCGGTCGCGGGGCGAGCTGACCTCGAACAGGAGCTGCACGACGTAGTTTCCAAACACGTCGGTGGCGAGCCCGAGCAGCGCCGGGGCCACCTCGTCCACGACGGCGCGGCGCGTGGCGACCTGGGAGCCCGCGAGCTTCTCCTGGATGAAGCGCGAGCCGTGCTGGTCGGTGCTGGCCTCCACGAGATTGCCGAGCAGGTTCTCGAGCTTGAGCGAGTCGGCATGCGTGCGCAGCTTGTCGAGAATGGGGGAGCCCTGGCGCTTTTTGCGCGTCGAGGCGGGGCCCGACGGGGGCGGGCCGGCTCCGGGTGCACGCCGGCCGGCGGGGCCGGCGATGGCCGCCGTGGTGCCGGCGGGGGAAGTCACCACCGAGGCCGCCGGAGAGCCCTTGGCGGAGCCGGCCGCCGAGCCGGCCGTGGAGCCGACTGTGGAGCCGACTGTGGAGCCGACTGTGGAGCCGGTGCCCAGGGCGGAGCCGGTGCCCATGGAGGAGCCGGCGCCCAGAGCAAAGCCATTTCTATTCAAATTAGTACCAGAGCCATTAATGTTGGCACCATTAAGGGTGGACCCGAACGAGCCGGCAGGCGACGGTGCCGACGGACGGCCCGGCACCGGGACCGGCACCGGGACCGGCACCGGGACCCCGCCCCCGACCCACATCTGCTGATGGGAGACCGAAGGCGAGGCCTGGGGCGTGTGGGGCTCGCCGAGCGGCTCGCCGAGGGGCTCGCCGGCTCCGGCATGGCTCTTGGGGTGGGCGCCCATTTCGGCGCGGAGCGTTGCGTCGCCGAGGCTGGAAAACCGCTCTAGAATGCTAACGGAGGGTCCTGTGAAGTCGAGCTGCTGGCTGGCGGGTTTTGCGGGCTTCAGGGAGGCCAGAAACGGCGTCGTCTCGGCGGGGCCCGCGCCGAGGCCGGCGCCGGAACCGGAGCCGGAGCCGCGGGCTCTCGCGAGGCCGCCCCCGGCAAAGCCTCCGGAGCCGCTGCTGCCGGAAATGCCGGAGAAGCTGCTGGAGCTGCTGGTGCTGCCGCTCCCCAGAGGGACGCCCCCAACAGCCGAGGCAGCCTGGTCCTGGGCGAACCCGGGCTCAGCGCTGGGAAACGAGACCAGCCGCCGGCGCGGTAGCTCCGCCGAGCCCCACGCGACTCCTCCGCTGCGGTACCGCTCGGAGTCGAAGGACGGCGAGGCCGAGGACCGCATGGAAAGACTGCCCATGCTGGGGATGCCCGCGGCTCCGTAAGCGCCGAAGGAGCCGCCCCGCAGCGAGTGCAGCGGCGACCATATATCGTGGCCGGCAGAGGAGCCGGGCGCGGCCGAGGTGGCGGAGCTTGCCATATTAGAGGTGTTTGGCGGCGACGCCAGGCTGAGCTGGGCCAGCGTGGTGGGCGGCGTGGAGGCCGCGAGCGGCGAAGGGTGGGCCGGCTCGAGGCCGACCGGCGAGTCGGAGCCCACCGGCGGAGCGAGCCGGGAGGCCATTGGTGCGGATAGTTGGGAGCCGCGCCGCGAGCCCAGGCGCGAGCCGGCGGGCGAGCTCGCGGGGGCGCCGTGCTGCGGGCTCATTTGGGCGGTGACGGGGGCGGGACTGCCTCCTAGCGACGGCCGGGCAGGTTGCTGGTCGGACGAGCGACGATAGCTCGTCCACGCGGGCTGGTTCTGCATGGAAGCCGTACAGAAAGCCTGGAGCTGGGCGTCGGTGGTGCGGTGCGTCGGAGTATCGCAGGCTAGTTAAGGTGCGGCAGGTTTCAGGATGACGGCCCGGTCCCCTGCCCTGACGTCATTTCCAGGACCAAGTTCCCAAGCACACCGGAACCGCCGGGGACTCACGGCCAACGGGATCGGCGCCTGCCCCAAATTTTCCAAACCGGGACACCAGAAAGATATCGGCGATGCCGGGCGGATCCCTCGAGAGGTGGCCGGATATCGCCAATTTCGATCACTTGGCGCCCGATCGTGGGACTTTAGCCATCACTTCACAAGGGTCGTATCCATACCCCTCGTATCCACTTATTAAACAGTAAGTAAACAACTCTAAAGCCCAAACAAAGCTATCAGAACCTAACTGCCCAAAACCCGACCACCTTAATGCGGTGAATCAGCCTCCTTCCCATTTGGGAAAACAACCCCGCACACTGACCGCATGTGCAAGGACGAGCCGGCCAATTCGCGCGCGTCCCCAGCCGAGGTTACTCTTCCGATGTGGCTCGACGCCTGGGGTCCTGTGGACCTCGCGTTATAAATTGTGGGCGGTTACTGACTCCCATACAATTCTGAGTCTGTGTAGAACAGTATATATGGTGGAAACTTTTATTTACTGACATCTGATGTCGGCGCTAAATTCTGGGTCATCAAAAGGGTGGCAGCGCTTGTTGTGCCCAATTCCAGACCGATCCAATATGTTGAGGCTAGCACCAATATTGTGGTCCGTCCCAGCGCTGAGGCCGGTTCCAATGGGCGTTGGGTGGGCGGCATCAATCTCAACTTGTTGTGACTGGGATTTACGATAAGGTTGGGTCTTCTTATCTAGTACGAGGGTACAATCTTTACGGACGATTGGCAGCTTGCGCTTGCCCGGTTTGCAGGGATGCGTTTTTTCGTCAGTCAGCATTGTGTGACAATGGCCAATTCCTGAGCACTTTCCGGGCGGGCCGTGAACTGGCTTCTAATCGAGGGGCGGTTTGATGTTTGGAGAAGGCGGGCACCATTTTTGTTTGAGTCCCTGGCCAGTCTCCCTAATCCGGCTAAAATTCTTTGGGATTATTCAAATATTAACACTATGACTATCTTAGTTCATGGTACTGACACATGTGTTTATATCCTGGGGGTGGTTGGTGGCTACTGCATGTGCGTGGGACTCGGTGCGCTTACCTTGGCTGTCATTGTGGGGTACCCTATTCTCCTTTCCGTACCGATTTCGACACCAGCTGCTGATGCTCAGGACACTCAACGCGCGGGCGCGGGGCCTCACTGGCATGTCGTTGGTCGCTTTTGGCCGCTCAGTACCATGCTGGCTTCAGCGCACGCCGATGCTCTTCCCATTGCCTTCGGGCCCCACGCCACCGGGGTCCCGCGGTCTCACCGCCGCCCGCTTGGCCTCGTATAAAGCCCCCGGCCGGAATCTGGTGCCCGAGCCGAACCCCCCAGCAAGAATGGTCGAGGAGGCGCCGCCGGCCCCGCGCGGACTTCGCGGGCTCATCCGCAAGATGTTCGATGCCAAAAAGCCCGGCAAGCCCGGCTTTTCCTCGGCGGCCCGCTCGCCCCTGCACCTCGCCGACGCGGCTGAGGAGGACGCCAGCGCCAACGCAGCCGCGCCCAAGTTTCTGCATACCGACAAAACAACCAACCTGCTGTATTGGTACTGCACGGACCTGGTGTTTGCCAAGTCTGACTTCGAGCGGATCGGTCCGCCGAACATCCCCTTTCGGGTGACGCGGGCCCGCAACCCGGTCAACCTGACGCGGTGGATGGGGTATTTTCTGGAGTTCGACAGTGTGGAGGACGCCACGGCCTACTTCGAGCATACGCTGGGCCACGAGCTGTGTGGCTTCCCCCTCAAGCTGCGGTTCACCCAGCCCGACATCCAGGGCTTCATGAGCCCGATTCTTTCCAAGACCCAGCTGCCGCGCCAAGCCCACGTGCTGATGCTGGGGCTGCCGCACGGCCTGAAGGAACACATTGTGCTTCGCGCTTTATGGGACTACGACCTCATCGACGACGACATGCTGGCCGTGGAGCGCATGCCCATGGGCAAGGTGCAGTACGGCGGCAATCCGATCCTGCTGCGGTTCAAGACAGAGAAGGAAGCGGCGCGGTTTGTGCGGGAGCACAACGGCGAGCCGTTTCCGTACACGGACAGCAAGGTGCTGTGCGAGGTCGTGGACTGAACGCGAGCGGATCGCCCCCATTTTTGGAACCACGCCCCCGTTTTTGGAACCACGCTGGCGCCAGAAATCGCAACGAATAATACCAACAACGAGAGCCATCGGGAACCCTACGCATAACCCGGATGCCCGGCAACCACCGTACCAGCGCCCAACATACCAAATACTTATGAACATATTATGAACAATGCATGGAATCAGCTGTTATAGCACGTAGCGTATAGCACGTACTTTAGATCGTGACGACCGGCGAATTTGACGACATCCAATTCTCGGGGGAGTCTGCGATTCACTTCTAAGGGTAGTTTGATTTACTCCTAGGGATTTCTATAGGGAGTCTGTAACTCAGTTCAAAGGGAGTCCCATAGAGAGTCTGGGATTCACTCCTGCTGGGAGTCTAACAGGGAGCCTGCGACTCACTCCTAAAGGGAGCCTGTGTTCCTTTCCAACAGAGGGTCCTACAGAGAGTCCGAGATTCACTCCTACTGGGAGCCCAATAGGAAGCCTGTGACTCACTCCTAAAGGG
Source organism: Starmerella floris (assembly GCA_030555655.1). NCBI lineage: Eukaryota > Fungi > Ascomycota > Dipodascomycetes > Dipodascales > Trichomonascaceae > Starmerella > Starmerella floris. The sequence goes on from JANIWM010000022.1 coordinate 129,480, forward strand.
AGCCTGTGTTTTTCTTCTACAGAGAGTCCTTCAGAGAGTCTGCCTGTGGAGAGATTTACCCTGATGAGCTTGCGCCCTTCGAAATGAAACGCTGCCTGCAGTCTCTCCCATGAGCAAAGGAGAGGCTCGGTCGTTGCATCGTGACGGCCTCTGACATAGATTGCAGCTCGAAAACCCTGCGGCGTCGTGCCTTGTGGAAACGGAGGGGCTATTGATGCTTGAGGTCTGGACAGCGGATAGATCTCGGGATTTTGAGCGGTATATTGATCCGATGTATTTGAGCAGTACATAGATCTGATAAAGTCGGAGAATGGACCGATCTACGTTTGGATAATAGATGGAGCGACTGACTTCGGGTGGATCGATTGACCTTGGTTTAAGCGACTGGCGTCGGCTGGATCGATTAGCTTCGGGTGGATCTACTAGCTTCGGGTGGATCGACTGACTTCGGGTGGATCGACTGACCTCGGGTGGATCGACTGACTTCGGGTGGATCGACTGACTTCGGGTGGATCGACTGACTTCGGGTGGATCGACTGACTTCGGGTGGATCGACTGACTTCGGGTGGATCGACTGACTTCGGGTGGATCGACTGACTTCGAGTGGATCGACTGACTTCGGGTGGATCGACTGACTTCGGGTGGATCGACTAGCTTCGGGTGGATCGACTAGCTTCGGCTGGACCGACTAGCTTCGGCTGTGTCTAATAGCTTCGGCTGGACCGACTGGCTTCGGCTGGACCGACTGACTCCACGATAGATCGAATGACACTGGATCTGGTCTGATGCTCTCCGACAAGGAACAGCTCGCAAGGCATCGGGCAACGCACGACTATGGCTGACGGATTCGAAACAATAGCGAGTGACTGACAGCGGCCAGGCCGTGTCGCCCGGGATCTGGCTTTGGAAATCGGCGCCGGCTCGCTCGCAACACAGCGGCTAATGCCAACCACGGGTGCGTCGTGGTGCAGCCAGCCTCATCGGATGTTGCGCCACGCCTCGGCCATCAGCGTGCTGCCGATCAGCACGTACTTTTCCCACTGGGCCTCGCCGCCTCGCACCACCACGATGGAGTCAGGGGCGGTCCATCCCACGACGCCCGGCTGCTTCGACCGGGTCTTCAGGCGGGCAAAGCTCCACTCGTCGCCGAAGTACAGGTTCGGGGCCACCGCCGCCAGCGGGTGCCGCTCGTTGCCGTCGCGCCGGGCGCCCAGCGGCGCCGTCCGGGGCGCGGTGCCCGCCGTCAGGTCGAAGACGTGCAGAGTGCGTTTGTCGCTCAGCACGGCGAGCCGGCCCGAGTCCGGCGCCAGCGCCAGCGAGTAGACGCGGGCCCGGTCGAGCCCGCGCCGGAACAGCCGAGACGTCCGGGCCCGCCGGTCGTAGCACCGCACCAGCGTGCCCGTGACGCTGGCCGTCACCACGTACCGGTCGTTGAGGGCCACGGCGGCCAGCGGCGACCGATGGCAGGCCACAATGGCCACGACGCGCGCCAGCTGGCCGGGCGACTCGCCGGACGACTGGCCGGGGGCGGCAAGGGGGGCGTTGGCCGTGGTTTCACTGCCGTCGGGGACGCCATCTTCGCCGGTCGGGGCTCGCTTGTTGATTCCGTCTGGATCGATGCGGTGCGAGGATGCGATGGGATCTGGAGCATTGATGGGGTCGGAGGAAGTGATGGGGTCGGAGGAAGTGATGGGGTCGGAGGAGTGGCCACGGCCCGAGGAGTTGAGGCCGTTGGATTTGATACCGTTGGAGTTGAGGCCGTTGGATTTGATACCGTCAGATTTGATACCGTCGGATTCGATACCGTCGGAGGAGTTGCCGTCGGAGGAGTTGCCGTCGGAATGGATGCCGTCGGAGGAGTTGACGCCGTCGAAGGAGTTGATGCCGTCGGCGGAGCCCAAGCGGTCCGAGTGAGCATGGCTGGAGGAAGCAGGCCCGTTGTTCGGAGCAATTGAGGGGCCGTTCCCCGTGGAGCTGCCCGGAGCGTCGATGTAGTCGCAGTCCAGCCCCGGGCCCGGGCCGGCACTCGTCTCCACCACGGCAATCTGGCCGACGTCGCGCGCGGGCACGACCAGCGTCCCGCCAAACAACGCGGCCAGCCCCAGCGGGTTGCTGGACGTGGGCAGCTTGAGCCGCAGCTCGTGGGGCGGCGCCAGCGCGAAGATCTGCACGCTGGTTTCCAGCACGCACACCACAATCTCCCGGTTGATGAGCACATTGAGCACGGGGAGATCGAAGTTTAGGGCGCTGGTGCGCTGGTTCTGGTCGTTGTAGATGAGCACCTTTGTGCGGGGCATTTGGGGCCCGCCAGCGCCCACCAGCACCAGGTAGTTCGTGCGGTGGAGAATGGCTGCCCGGGCCAGCCCGCCCTGGGGCCCGAAGTCGCGGGCCACGCACGGCTCCACGGGGTCGGAATTGAACACTTTGAACCCGCGCGAGTGCGCCGCCGCGAAGCACGAGCAGTCCTCGTTGAACGCGATGCCATTGATGCCGTTCATGCTACCGGTGGCTGCGGGGGGAATTGTTTTGTGGCTGTGTTTGGATGGGTTGGGGCCGCCCGCTCCTGCCTACCACCACCCAGTACCTCCACCACCCAGGACCACCACCACCTCCACCACGGCCCGCCGGGGGTGCTTCTCGGTGGGCGCCCCACCTCGGACCGGGGCCAACAAGGCCAATTAAAAACCTGGTGACCCAATTCGTCATCCTGATCGCTCAATTGCACCTGCATGCGTCCACACCCCTTAGTGGCCGCGCGTCAGGTTGAACTGCTGTCCGACCACTCCTGCCGCCCCACCGCCCATATCGCCAATAGAAACAAAGCAACTGATGTACGCCCACCAATATTCCCAATCCAGTAATTCGCACTACTCACGTATAGTTAATATTAAATTATCACCGGCATAAACATCGGCGCCACTGTCCACCGTTATTAATGTGGCTATCGTTGTTTACCGTTGGGAGGCATGGCTAGCCGGCCACGACTACATCGACAAAAGATGAGACTGCAATGATGCTACAATCTCTGAAAGCATCGAGTCAAAAGTAGGATAGGTCAGTTATCCACTTCTATGCACGTGTATATATGTATATCAAACCTATCCTTGACTCGGCGGTTGATACTACTGGTCAGAATTCTGGGACAGTGGTAAGAATAGATCTATTAGGAATATTACCGGGATTTTTATTATGTGACTTTTAGTCAGTGTACATGGCGTGGATTCCCGCAATTGCTTTGGCTTACTACCGACTAAAAGGGCCAATGGTTAAGGCCCAATATTTGTGCTCAGCTCCGACCGGCCTGGATGTGGCTTGGTCCAGAAGAGTCCCCGGTCGAGGAGAGCGGCCCGGTCCCGACGGGCGACCCGGTCTGTCGCCTGGTCTGTCACCCGGTCGAGGAGAGCGACCCGGTCCCGACGGGCGACTCGGTCTGTCGCCTGGTCTGTCACCCGGTCTAGGAGAGCGACCCGGTCCCGACGGGCGACTCGGTCTGTCGCCTGGTCTGTCACCCGGTCTAGGAGAGGGGCCCGGGAAATTACCCGTTCCCAAAGCTAGGTCCAAGAGAGTTGCCTGATCGAGGAAGATTTGCCGATCCAGGGACTCTGCCTATTCCGGAAAGAAACGACGGGTCGGCGATGATGAACACGCGACGGTTCGAGTATGACAGTCGATAAATCAAACGAGGTATTACGGCCCGTTGGCGCGCACGGGGCGGCTGCGTTGCGGTTGTTTATAGTTCGGTGATGTCCTCCATGGTGGCGTTGAGCCCCAGCACGTTGAGGAACAGGTTGAGGGCGGCGATCTTGCGCTCGCCCGCGTCGCCGCCGGCGCTCTTGGCGGCGTTGTGCTGGGCGAAGATCTGCTTGCGCACGAGATCGACGAGCTCGCTCTGGCGGTCCAGGTCGGAGCCCAGGGCCAGCGCCGCCAGGAAGTGCCAGGTCGAGTCGTCGCGCACGTCGAGCTGGCTCAGCGCCGGCAGAATGTCGTCGAACAGCAGCGAGAACGCCTCGGCCCACTGCTCGGACTCCTCGGCCTCGCCGGCGGCCTTCGCCTCGGCGCCGCTCTTGGCGTCGGGGTCGGTCTCCTGGCTCAGCATCTCGCCGCGGGAAATGATCGCCGTCAGCAGCAGCTGGCCGATGCGGCTCTCGGCCAGGGCCTTGGCCTTGCTGCGCGCGAGGTCGGCCATCAGCAGCACCGTGCTCATGTCGGCGGTGCCGATGAGGTGCACGAGGGGCTGCACGACGGCGTGGCCGAACAGCTCGAACTTGGCCTTGGCCTGGGCCACCCCGTCCAGATCACCAATGTTCACGACGATGCGGGTCAGCACGGTGAGGCGCCGCGTGGGGTCGAGCTGGGACCAGCTGCGGGCGAACGCCTTCATGCCCTTGGGCACGGCCAGCATGGCCATGAACGGCTGCTTGCCCTGGGGGTCCTCGGGCTTCTGGACCTCGAAGCTGGCCCACAGCTGCTCCTGCAGCGGCGGGCCCTCGGCGGCCCACGCCGCCGCCGCCGGGTCGGTGGGGGCCGGGCGGCGCTGGGCGTGCTCCTCCAGGGCCATGATGTGGTCGTACACGTTCTCGATGTTGCGCAGCACCGAATCGGCGCTGACCGAGGAGCTGGGCTCGGCGTCGCCGCCGTCCAGCACGCTGCTGAGAATGCTGGCGTGCTCGCCGTCGCGCCCGGCGGGCCGGCTGCCCGACCCGGCCATGGTCGACATGCTGCTCTCACTGACAAATATGTCGAGGGGGGAATCTGGGCAGTA